>BQNB010029275.1:0-55881 GCA_026074375.1 Tanacetum coccineum | reverse complement strand
GACCATGGATGATGACGATATTGTCACCTATGCCATCAACGGCCTAAGTGAAAAATACGGAAGCCTTGCTCAAATAATTGCTCACAAAGATCCATTTCCTGACCTAGCAACTGTTCGCACCATGGTCACGACTGAGGAGATGCGTCTCCGGTCTAAGCAACTGATACTCTCTACCTCCACTACATCAAGCTCACCACAAGTGCTTCTTGCTACATCCCAACCACGGATTCAAGACAACCGCAACAATCGTGATCGCGATGCCCGTAATGAGAACAAGATCGAGATCTGCCGCAACTTTGGCCGAGATTATTGCCGCTGGTGGACGAATTGTCGTTTCATTCATGCCTCTCCAAAAGGCACCAACAACCCACGCCCGAACTCATCTCAACATAATACTCGCTCCATGCAACAAGGGCCTGGACACACTGGTCTTAATTCAGCCAGACAACAACACCGAACTATGCGGATCTTCGTGTTTTTGGTTGCCTTTGCTATCCTCATCTTCACACAAATCACCTAGACTTAAACACGAACAAAATCATCTTATCCCGTCATGTAACATTTGATGAGACAGTTTTCCCATATGGATCTATGACTCCTCATGACTCACCCTCGTACACATTTTTGGACACTTCGCCCAACATCATATCCAAACTCACTTCTGCATCACCACTTCCCACCACCACTATAACATCTACTGCTGCTCCACCCAGTCCACCACGAAGCCCACTCCAACCGGCTCACCAAACACATGAGTCTAGCCCACTTTCCCACTCACCAAACGTCCAGCCCACATCAAACGCATCCACTGAAACAACTATTCCTACACACAACCACAATAATCTCATCTCGACTCACCCCATGGTCACTCGCTTTCGTGTCGGTACTAATCGTCCCACTCAACGTTTTAACTTACACGTGTCTACCATATCACCTATTCCTAAGTCCTATCCAATTGCTTTTCGTGACCCAAATTGGTATCGTGCTTAATTTTGGATAATTTAATTGTTTCTTGCGTAGACTGAAAATGATATATTTCTGTAATAAGTCCGTGACACCGGTTGGATCGGAATGAAGGAAGAAGAATCTTTGACCACCGATTGGTTGGATCGGAATCTTTGAATTAATAATCGATTGGTTTGGATCGGAATCGAGCAATTCACCGATTCATAACACTATATCTATTACTGTATTTCACACGAAACTAATCCATACGAATAGAACATTTTTAAACTTTCAAATCATTTTTTATTCAGGACGCCTCCTAATATATCCCTATCTTTAAACGAAACACAACAAAACCTTTTTGGATCATCTCCCTCACGCCTCCTAATCCCCATCTTCACAAATGATAAATCCTATTTTCGGATCTTGGCTATTCTGTTGTTAAATAACGATGGCAATTGGCACAGGTCACCGATCTAATAATTATTTAGAAAGCAAAAGGAACGATCATCTCGATAATAATCGTCGTCAAGAGCAACGTAACAAAGGTATTCCCAACAAATCTCATCCTAATTTTCGTGAGGAACATAAGTCGTTTTCATCAATCTTTGTTTCTAATATCCCATGGAATGCGTCGGTCCAAGATCTTTGGGATATTTGTAACAAATGGGGTGTGGTGATCGATGTTTACATAGCTGCAAAGAGATCCAAATCGGGTCATCGATTTGGTTTTGTACGTTTTATAAACGTTAATGATATCAATCAGTTAGTTTCCAATCTAAGAACGGCATGGATGGGTGGTTTTCATTTATTTGCCGATGTGGCGAAGTATGGTCGAACTTATAATAGACCTGTGGAACGTTCTGGGGACGGCAAACCCAGTGTAGGTTCGAACTCTCAATCTGTTAGTATCAACGAAAATGTTTTTCAGTCTTTTAACTCGTATGCTAAAGCGGTCCTGGGCAACAAATCAGTGGACATGTCGGGCAAATACGGTACAAGTAATGCTGGAGCAGAATCTGTGGGGGTGTCGGATTGTAACAAGGTATATAAGGAAGCGGGTAATGAAGCGGTGATGTCTATCTCGGTAGACGATTGTATTGATTTGGATGGTATGGAGCGTAGTATTCTTGCTAAAGTTAAAGATTTAAGTGTCATTTCAGAGCTTCTAAAACATATGTCTTCTGAGGGATTCGATGATGTTGGTCTTAGATATGTTGGGGGACGTTGGGTTTGGTTGGAATTCGACTCTATGGATCAAGTGGAAAGCGTCAAGACTTCAAAGGCGTTAAAAGAGATATTTTTGGAGTTCAAAGATGTTTCTCACGATTTTATTCCAGATGAAAGATGTGTTTGGATAGACCTGGTGGGTCTGCCATTGGCATCATGGGCTCCAGAGGTTTATAAGAAGTTGGGTGGTCGGTGGGGAAGCAGCGTGTTTACGGATATGGTAAGTGATGGACCAATGTCTCATGGGAAGGTTTGTGTCCTTACAGAGTCTTTACATCGTGTGATAGAGTCCTTTATAGTTTCATATCGTAATCGGACTTATCGTATTATCGCTACTGAGTTTGCATATTGGGCGCCCAATATTGAATCGATGGAGGTCAATTCCGAGTCTAATCCTCTGGAAAGGAAGGATGCAGAGGGTCCTAGTTTGGATGAAAGTTTGGAAAATGAGGAGCATTTGGATGTCGATAGTTGTGATTCAGATTCCCCTAAGAATGTTAACAATGATTCGGTGTCGCCTTCTAGTCGGGTTTTGCGAGAGGAGGATGTTCGTGGGGTGGAAAGTGATCTTGTGGACTCCTTTGAAGAAGGCGAGATTCGTGATGATTCGGTCTTGTATAATGATGGGTGTATTAAGGATTGCATGGAAAAGAATTTGGAAGATGATGCTGGTGAGATTCTTGGAGTTCATTCTCAGGGTGATTGTGGTAATGTTACCACTGATGATAATGAGGATGTTACGCCAGTTATTGCTCCTGAAAAAGACTCCATCATTGCGCCTCCATCTACACCCCCGGGTAATGATTTAAATATTGCTGCTGAGTCTGGTTCTTGGTGGATTGATTATATTGGTCCTCTAACTAGTGACGAGATAGATTCTGATAAACGATGGAGCTATAGAGACCCCAATGGAAATATACACGGGTTGTTCTCTCTCGCGCAACTACGTTCGTGGAAAGATTATTTTCCTAGCGATCTTCAGATTTGGAGTTATTATGGCAACGTTAAAGAAGCTATTCTTCTTCATAATGCCTTATCGAGACAAACAAAGGATGCCGGTTAGATCGCTTTTTGGTATGATGCCTCGGGTGTTCGGTTTCGTTCATGGGAGTTAATTCAGTTGGCGCCATGGTGGGATACTTCTTATTCTAATAGCCTTTGGTTGTTTTGCGAGTTCGTTTCGTTAGTATTTTTCTGTTCCTTTTCGTTCTTTGTTTGTTGGATCGTTTTTGCGTGTATATCGTCTGCTAGTTTCTTTCTAGCCTTTTTTAATAAAATTCCATTTGCCGTTCAAAAAAAAAAAAAAATTAAAAATAATACTTGAATTCTTGTGCCTCGGCCATCGGACGCGAACATTGTTCGTTCTATGTGGCTTTTTCGGCATAAGTATAACGCTAATGGTACCCTCAGTCGGTACAAGGCTCGTCTTGTTGCAAATGGTAGCACTCAACTTGCAGGTATTGATGTGGATGAGACATTTAGTTCGGTTGTCAAACCGGCTACTATTCGGACAGTACTCAGTCTAGCCATTTCTAGACATTGGCCGGTTCACCAGCTTGATGTCAAGAATGCCTTTTTACATGGATCGTTATCAGAGACTGTATACATGCACCAACCTCCTGGTTTCCGAGATCCGCAGCATCCAGATCATGTTTGCCTTCTCCAGCGATCTTTTTATGGCTTTAAAAGGCCCCTCGGGCCTGGGTTTCAGGATTTGCGGCTTATGCTGCTGGGTTGGGTTTCATCATAGTCGCTGTGTCTCTTACTCTTCTTCTACAGACAGGGGCAGGCATGCTTATTGCTTTTATATGTGATGATATTATTTTGTACTGATTCTTCTTCATATCATGCATCTTCTTCTTGATCTGTTCAGCAGATTTATCACTTCTTCCTTCATGCGAGTTCTCCATGACTGATTTGGGCACACTTATTATTTCTTCGGGGCATTTCTGTTGACTCGTAATGCTTGGGATGTCTCTATTCAACAAACGTTTGGCTGAGGTTCTTGATCGGGCTGGTATGCTTAATTGTAAACCGTGTCGTACACCTGTTGACACGGACTCCAAACTTTCTGCAGATGGTGCTCCTATTTCTGACTCTACATTATATCGCAGCCTAGCTGGGGCCTTACAGTATCTCACCTTTACCCGGCCTGACATTTCATATGCTGTTCAGCAGGTCTGTCTCTTTATGCATGACCCCCGAGAGCCTCATCTCTCTGCTCTCAAGAGGATCTTACGGTATGTGCGTGGCACCTTGTCCTATGGATTACAGCTTTATTCCTCTACGACGTCATCTTTAGTGGCTTACTCAGATGCGGATTGGGCGGGTTGTCCCACTACTCGTCGATCAACCTCTGGTTATTGTGTTTTTCTTGGCAACAATCTTCTCTCCTGGTCATCGAAGCGCCAATTTACTCTCTCTCGATCTAGTGCTGAGGCTGAGTATCGGGGTGTTGCCAATGCGGTTGCTGAAACTTGCTGGTTATGTAATCTATTACGTGAACTTCATACACCTCTAGCCACTGCTACACTTGTCTATTGTGACAATGTGAGTGCCGTCTATCTCTCTTCTAATCCCGTGCAACATCAACGCACGAAGCATATCGAGATTGACATTCACTTTGTTCGGGATCTTGTTGCTACCGGTGCTATACGGGTTCTACACGTCCCGTCACGTTATCAGTATGCGGATATCTTCACCAAAGGTTCCTACTAGTTTATTTGATGAGTGTCGTACCAGTTTGAGCGTTCGTTCATCTCCCGTTCAAACTGCGGGGGAGTGTTAGACGAATAAGTGGCCCAAGCCCGATTGTGGGCTTGTGGTCCATTAGGGTTAGGTTTGATGTTGCTTATTTACAAAGCTATCTATTTATTATAAATAGATATGTCATCTCTTATGTAATTCATTCAAATCCATTAATATTCTATCATATTACATTTTGATATATACCGGTTTAAACGGGTGCGAACACACACTACCCGTCTACCTGTTTAATATGAATGTGCCGTACTATTCTGTATATAATAAAACGGGTTGAATGGGTCGACTCGAAACTCGTTTAACTTATTCAACTTGTGTAACATATTTAGCTTGCCAACCCAACTATATATATATATATATATATATTATATTTATATATATATACTATATATATAATATTTATATCATATATATATATATATTTTATATATATATATATATATATATATATATATATATATATATATATATATAGGTTAAATGGGTTAGGTTCAGGCTATGTGTAAACAAGTTAGAGTTGACATAGCTGACTCGATTACTTAAATAAGTCAGGTTCAGGTTAAGGTTTTCTGACGCGCCGACCCAAATCCGACCTGAATTGCCACCCCCACCCGTGGCTATGGGACGAATGACTATTTTTGGCGGTGTATTATGGCATGTTATTTGCGTGCTATTGATATTTTTTTGAGCCAATGGCGTGCTCAATGGCACACATACCGAGCTCTCTAAAATTTAATCAATTATTAAATTTCTCGATCATCACTGTTTTTCATACCAAATTTAAATCCAAATCTAATTTCAAACTCATCTACAAACCAACCGTATCTTAGTTGATTTTGGTTGACTCAAACTCTATTTATTAACAAGTAACATGTTAAATTCCCAAATAGGCGCTTAGCATGTTCAATGTTCCTATGATTGTATGAGCTTAACTTTATCGTTATATCAACTTTCTCTCAAAGAACTTCATCATCAACTTAATGTAATAAGACAACATATTTCATTAATCAAATATACCTCACTTATACATAAATGCACCCGACATAAACAATTTAAACAATTCACACAACTTACCTTTCGACTACACAAGACTCCTCCACAACTCGGTCTTGGAAACGACTGAGTCTTCCAATTTCAGCTCAAAGACGCGTCTTTCATGGGTGAGGTTAATAAGGAGCATGTGTGTTCTTTGCCTAGTTGGCACCTAAAACGCGTTGATATGATTCCTTATTACCGTAGTCTAAAAGGCTTTTCGTTTCTTCAACCAGATTAATGTGCTTTAAGATTTTTGTTTTCTGATATTTGAGTTATATGACTTTTGTGCGAGACTTGATAGATACGAAGTATTTGAAAACAATTAGGTGCCCAATATTAATCACCTATTGCTCTTTTACTCTTTTACTAAAATGTTTCTTAACAAGTAACTAAAAGTTTTTACAAACTTGCATTACACAATGCTCCAAGTGAGCATCCCTAATTACTCTGATGCATAGTCTTTCAAAATCGATTTTTTTTTCCTACAATCCATAACAAAAATGAGGGATGAGTTTTTTATTGTAAAGAAAAAAAAACACATGTTGATACTCATATACAAAATCCCGCAAATAAAAGCAAAATATGATACAATTAAACTTTTACGCTTTACACAAATACTTGAATATAGTGTTAATAAACAATCAATGCGATTTTTCTTGCATGTATCACAACCCAATAGTCCAATGCTATAAAGACTTCAGCATACTTGTAAATGATTTATTTGTTATTAAACTTTACCTGAAAATTCGTTTATGTTATTATAGTTTCATTTTGTTCACTTACGTTATTAAAATTTTAAAAAGCATAACTCACTATAATTTCATTGTTAATTCGAGTAACTTAAACGCATATTTTTTGATAAGTTATGTAACATAAATGTCGCATTTTTACAAGTTAAGTGATGTTTACGTATATTTTATTATGGGCTCATGTTTTCTACCTTTAGTAACCTAAGTGAACAAAACAAAACTATAATAATTTAGACGAACTTTCGTGTAAACTTTAACAACTTATTTGTATAATAACCCTTTGTAAATCGCAATAGAAGTTTATTCTTTGCCGTATTCAACCTAAAACAATCGTTACTTGCCCAAAGTTCTCTCATTTTAAAAGAGAAAGAAGTATACATTTTAATAATGGTATCTTGAACGTAATTCATCTTTTTTCTAGTTTCCTTATGAAAAATTTGGTTCGTGTTTTTCTAGTTTCTTAGATAAAAGTAAGTCGCTAGATATCCACCCTAATTCTCACCCTACCAGTCAACCATCAACATTAATCATCTATTCGCCTATATCGCAAAAGTGTAAATTGACGGATCTCTCTCACCTCAGATGCTTTTTTAACAATTAATTGTTCATCCCACAAATAATGGTTCCAGGTAAGACTAAGCGGGGCACCGATTAGAGTAAGCACAAACCGAGACTCAAACCCATGACCATTTATTCAAAAAGTCACTGTAAGAAGGGTATAAGTTTTTCGAAAGTGGATACAAAATGAGCCAAAACCCTTTTCCTTTTCAATCTTTTCCAACCATGAGGGGAGATCATGGAAGAACAATATCTTCTTAAAGAACAAACACATCCTAGCCATTCATTTTTCCATCAAATATAAAAAAAACTCACTTTTCATCTTTTAAAAAAAACATATCTTGCAAACGGTAAATCGTCAAAATACGAAAAATACACCATCGCAACTAAAATATTTTTATCTTTCAGTAGACAGACACTTTGATATAATTTGCGACTATTTTTTAGAATTGAAATTTTTGCTCAGAAAAATCACATGTGATTTGTAAAATCACCTGTGATTTTTTTTTATTTTTGGTTTTTTACAGCATAAACATATAACTTTTATTATTATTTATTATTATTTGTAAAGTATTAGAAGACAAACGAAAAAACAAGTTGTGTCGCTAGTCCATTTTAATTGCAAGCTAATTCTTTTGGACACCACATTTGTGGATCTAGGTTAACACTGTTGTTCATAACCTGTTGGACTATGTTAAGTAACTCTATCGCCTCATGTTCAAGAAAAATAAAAGTATCAAACACGTAATTTAAAAAAAAATCATGTGTGATGTCATAAATCACATGTGATTTCACAAAATCACATGTGATTTCACGAAATCGCACGTGATTTTTAAAGTAATGACGATAATATTTTTATCTTTCAGTAGACGGTCATTTTCATATACTTTTGACGACTTTTTAGTATTAAAATTTCTTCCAAGAAAAATTACACGTGATTTGTAAAATCACTGGTGATTTGTTGTTTTAAAAATCACGCGTCATTTCATAAATCGCATGTGATTTCACAAAATCACATATGATTTTTAAAGTAATAAATCACGTGTGATTTCAAAAATCCATAAATCGCATGTGAATTTACAAATTCACATGTGATTTTTAAAGTAATAAATCACATGTGATTTTTCGAATCACGTGTAATTTTTTTTGGGCGGAAATTTTAAAAAAAAGTTTGTCGAAAGTATATAAAAGTGTCCGTCTATAGAAAGATAATTTAATTCTTATCGCGATGATATATTTAATTTTGCGTAACGATTAACGGTTTGCGAGATATTTTAATTCAAATAACAATAGTCCTTACCACTTCAACTTGTCAATTAAAATTAGAAAAATCAATGAAAAAAAAAGAATTTGTTATATTTTTTTGATAAAAAGTCATGACCCGGCCGGTTTTATTAAACCGGGTCGACCCGGGTCAATGAAAAACCGACTGTTCAATCCGGTTCTCAAACAAGCAAAAACCCGGTCTTCGAGCCGGTTCACGGTTCAACCCGGGTTTTAAAACATTGCTATAACCAATGTTTTAAAACCTTGGTTGACCATTTCAGTTGAGCCGGTTGATCCGTGAACTGGCTCGGATACCGGGTCGGATGTGACCGGGCTTTTGCTTGTTTGAGAACCGGATTGAACCGTCGGTTTTTCGTTAACCCGAGTTGACTCGGGTTGATAAACTCGGCCGAGCCACGACTTTTTTTTTTAAATCTACAAAAAGACTTTATATACCGCTATAAAATTTTGTCGCTATGAACGGGTACACGTCTGATAATTTATACTAGTAATATGTTATCAAATTGGTAATTTGTGTCCTACAATAAAAAGAAGATAATAAAATTCGAAGGTCTAATGTCTAAATATATAACTTTATTTAGGGATCGAATTTAGTTTCCTTATATATATTAACCCGTCTATAAAAGCAAAACATTCCCATCGTTTAGTTTCATTATCTCTCATTCATTCTACTTGCGATAATGGATGATGATGAACTTGATAAAATTTACATGGATCAACACAAAAGAGTTTTTATGGCTCTTAAGGTTATTCAAAGTGTTCTTCATCGTGGAATAGGCGAAACAGCCAATTTATATGATCTTCATGCATGGGAAGTGAATGAAATAGTTTCCAAAGGAATACAAGACCATCAAGACATTATAAAAAGCCATCAAGACACTATAGCACAACTACAGAAGCGTATGGAAGGAAAAGAACCCATAAACGAATGTAAATCTGGTAAAGCGAAGGCTAACGTGAGTAGTGGTAATGACCATGATAAGTGTTATCGTTGTCGTAAGAGTGGGCACGTAGCTAGCGACTGTGATATTGATTATTGTTATGTATGTAATAAGAGTGGGCATAAGTCTAGCAACTGTAGTAATAATGTTGGTTGTTATAAGTGTGGTAAGATTGGGCATATGTCTTGGGACTGTAAACCGGTTTGGAATGAAGGTCGTGGTGGCGGTGTTTGTTATTATTGTGGTATGCGTGGGTATAAGTCCGTTTGTTCCCTGTGTGGTGAGACGGGGCATCTGGGTAAGGACTGTTGGTAAAGATTGACATTATGCAGCGAATGCGAATGTCCTACTTCTGGCCCCAAGATTCATGATCTCAGTGACACATGTGTTTTTAATTTAATCTCAATGTTTCAATTTGGGTATGATGTTTATGGATTAATGGTGGTTTACCATTTGTTCTTAGCTTATGTTAGTACTATATGATGTCCGTATTTAATGAAAATTTCTAGTTTCTTGATGTTGCTTTATTTGTTTTACTTTTTACTCTAGTTATTAAAATGTTATTGTTAGTATAACGTTGTAATGATGTTGAATTGCTTTGAAACATATGTTTAGGATTGGAACCAAATTGGATAAAAATATGATAGGGTTTCGTGATGTGTATGCTTTTTTATATAAGCCATAATTCTCTATTTCTCCATATGCCTTAGATCATTGCCAGAAAAATAATTCGTGATTCCAAGACTTAAAGATCGTTTTTTAAGAGTCTTCGTTGTCTCGTTTTCAGTTGTAGAAGATATTGTTTGTATGCGCTTGTGCTGTTGGAAGTTATAAACCTGTTATAGTTAGATTATTACAGTAGTTGTTTATGTGTTTGACAAATTCTAATGAAAATATTTCATATCCCATAATAAGGTTTCTTGCAACTAATCCATAACTGTTCTTTTAACTAGTAGTATTACTTTCATTAATGTCTATACAGAAACACTAGTACTCCGTAACTGATTACATTCATAAAGCATTGCCAAGTACCACATAAATATGGTGAGAATAACCAAGTGATTATGGTTTTGTCGTTTTGTCCTGAACTTGTGAACGGATGGCATGGTTGCTGCTGCGGAGGTGCACCTATATGTTTTTCCACAGCATATTACAAACGGGGAGAAATATATGTCTGGAATTTTGCTGTGATGACTGACTATGCATCCTTAGAAATAGTACCTGCTCCAAGGCTCCAAATGAGGAAAGACTAGACAGTCAATTGTTATTTGGATTGCGGGTCTTGGTCTCAAACAACTCAATTTAATTAGGCTTGTAAAGGATCCCACGGGCTCATCTACCTTTATTTATCAAAGTCTTATTAGTCAATCTATTTCATCTCATGCAAAAGCTTCTCAAGCAAACAATGTTGCTATGGCATTTATAGAATTCTTAGGATGCGAACTTGTTTTGACAACACCAATGAAACTAGTTGAATAGGGCCATAACCTGTGCATTGATCAAGGAGCTGAAATAAGAATGTGAGAAGCTAATACTTGCTTCTTATTCAAAGACTTGCTCATCGTTGAAGAGATTGATTTTTTAGGATATGCTGTTACTTCTCAATATCGCGCCGAAAGTTGTTAAAAAGAGACTATAAAATGTGTCAGCCCACCAGTTAGTTAGAACTTCAATTGTCAATTTCTTTCTTCTCTCATTTCAGTAATCATTTATGTACTCATTGTAAGATGGGAGATGAGTTTCTTGCTGGATAACTTGGTGGTTTTACATTGAAAAAGAGATTACCGAAAATTTTGATTCACACTGTGTAATCGATGAATTTAAAGCCCTTAAAGGTTGTAAAGCTGATTTGTAATTTTTAGGGTCCTATACATTAGTTATCGACTTTCTTTTACATGTAACTTTTTGGATTTCTAAGGACTTGTGTTTCGGAATTTCGACCCTCCCATAAAAAATGTTGTAACACAATTTCGAATGAAATTTAACTCATTAACTTGAAATGTTGCATTGTGTGCAACATCAAAAGTCATGCTGAAAATGTAAGCTGATACAAAGCTTAAAGACTTAAAGATAAAACACTTAAAAGATAAAGGGTTGGAGTTGAGAAAATAGAGAAAAGGAAAGAGACATAGGATAAAAAAAATACTACATATAATAAAAGAGTTTTGCTACATCCACAAAAGCTTTACAAAGAAAAATCTACAAAATGATGGTGGCTATGTTTAATTGGTGGTTCTTGCTACAATTTCTCTCTCTTCTTTTGTATTAGTCCAATCACACAAAGCCAACATCATTTTGTGAATGTTTCTTTGTAAAAAATTTGTGGTTGTAGCAAAACTCATAATAAAAACAATATGTGAAAATCATTTTTCTCACAATTTACACATAAGTAAATTATGTAGGGTTTATGGTTTATGTGAACTTATTATTCAAAAATGTCTAAAAATGTTTTTGAGGCAATAAGGCAATGGAGACTTATCCAAGGTGTTGAGCATGATGGAATAGATGAAACAGCTAAAGATGAGGATATCCCAAAATCTGAAGTAAATGAATTAGTTTTGAAAGCAATACAAGACCATCAAGACGTTATAAAAAGTCACCAACACTCTATAGCAAGCCTACAAAAATGTATCCAAGAAGAAGGAAAAAAGAATCCCAAAATGGAACCTAAATCATCAGCTAGTAGTAGTAGTCAAGGTGGTGATGTTTTGTGTTACATTTGTGGTAAGAATGATCATAAGGCTAAGGAGTGTTGGTTGTTATAAGTGTGGTAACCTTGGGCATATTGGTAGGGGTTGGCCACCTTGTAATGGGGATATGAATGGTGAATTGGAAGGGCTTGTTGGTGGTATTTGTTATTATTGTGGAAAGGCCGGGTATATCGCTGTTTGTTCTTTGTGTGGTAAGATGGGTCATATGGGTAAAGAGTGTTGGTAAATTATTCAACTTCTCAGGTTGTTTTATTGTTGGGTATGATGTTTACGGATTAATGGTGGTTTAGCATGTTGTTAAGTTTATGTTATATGATGTTAGTAGTATTTAATGCAAGATTAGAGTTTCTATGATGTTTACTTATTACTATAGCTGTTGTTAGTATAACGTTGTAAGAATGTATGATGCTTATGGCTTAATGGTGGTTTAACCTGTTCTTAGTTTATGGTATTTAACGCAAAACTAGAATTTCTATGATGTGTATTACGTAGTAATCTTTATTGAATTGCTTTAAAACTTACGGTTGGGATTGAAATGAAACATTGTATGGTTCGGTGAGGTGTACGTCTTTTTTTATAGAAGCCGATAAACTGATGTCATTCTGTATTTACCTTCATATGTTTTTTTATCAATGGCACGAAAGAATTCGTGATTCCAAGAATTATGATCCTTTTTTACAAAAGCTGCCTAACCCGAGATTTCATAAGCTTCCCACCAAAGAATGCAAGGAGATACAAAATTAGGAAATAAAACCACAACAGCCAAGTATTCGGCCACACCAAAATTTAGGAGATATTAGTCAACATCCTATCTATTCTTTATTTTTTCCCATGGCGCCAAAATATGTGAACTTGTCGTTGTGAATCGGAGAGGTTACCTCCTGCTAAAAAAAACTATTGAACTTGGACATACTTTTTTGATTTTATGATGCAATTACCAAGGAGTAGGAACTAAAATCTAGTAGAGGAAGTTATAGTTTTCTAAAAAGTAATCCGCAAGTCTTGTATCTTCTATTCAGTAATCAAAGAAAAACTAGCATCGATCAAACCTATAGCCAAGTTTTTAACATTTAAGTCGATAGTATTCCGGACATGGTGGTAAGGTGTTGATGTTGTATAGTTGCATTTCTTTTTTCGATGGAAGTCCTTAAAGGCCTTTTTGTGCAGGAGTTTAAAACATGCATTCAAAATTAGATCATATGTATCCAGGTGAGTAATATACTTTATTCTTTATTACCAATTTAGCATAGCTAAAAAAGGATATATAATGGATGAAATGTAGTTACCATGCATCTAAATAGTTGAATCTTGATTGTTTCGTCTTTGAATTACCAGCACCCTGATTTTACAGTTCTGCAATAGATCCAACTGAGGCTTACGGAGTGTTTGGATAACAGTATTAAGACTAATCCTGCATTATAAGTATGTTGTTTTGGGTTGGCAGAGAACTGTTGGATCGTAATAGTTTAAACGCAATCAAAGATATACCAAAAACAATAAATTTTATATAATCAAAATCTGTCATCCCATTTATTCTTACAGATTTGTTCCTAGATATACAAAATGAAAAAGTGCGATCTAAAAGTTGTGTCGGTTCAGTCGAACCATCGTGTCTGTTAGGAAATAACTGTTATTTGACAGTTATTTAACTGTCTTTGACAGTTGGGTTGGGTTTTGACCCGTTTGACTTCTATTGGGTTTTCCAGCGGGTTTGGGATTAATCCGGTTGATTGGGTTTTGGCCCAACATTCTCCCCCCTAATCACAAACGCTGCTGTGTAGGTCTTTAAGTCTTCTTGATCCATCTTCTGGTTGAATCCACCATCTGATTTCTTGTAGGATTTCTTGTAGTGCTTGTGATCGTTCTTATATCCAGGTAGATCATCTTCCGGCTATTTCCACCTTTGCACCTTTGCTGTTGTGATCTTCCTTGAGTCCAGGTTGATCATATTTTTTCTTGGTTATTTCCACCTTCTAATTTTGGAGTTCTTGCAGTGTATATCTTCCTTGATTCCAGGTCGATTCATGCTTTCGTTTATTCCACCATCCAAGCTTTCACTGCCGACTCCTTGTTGTTTGATATCAGTTAAGTTGAAGTTGAATGGAATTTCCTTCCATTCCAGATTCGTGATTCTTCAATAATTGCCATAAGTAATTGTGGCTGTAAATCTTCTTCAATGAGATTGGATTGTTCTTCTTTCTTTAATGGACATCTGTTTGCATAATGCCCATACTCCTTGCATTTGAAACACATTATCTTACTCTTGTCATGAGTAAGTTTATTTGAATTGTTATGTGTTTCTTTCTTAAAGTTACTTTCTTGCCCTTGTGATTGGTTGGATCCGCCATGACCACGTCTTCTGCCTTGTTCTTCATATCGTGTGAATAATAGTCTATCTTGATTGTCCACTTGTTTGCCTTTATACTTAATCCTTTCTTCGTAGGTTTTAAGTCTACCAATTGCTTCTTCTAAGGTCATTTCACTCAGGTCTGAGTATTGTTCTATTGACGCAACTATTTGTAGATACCTATCTGGTACAGCATTTAATAATTTGCGTACTAATGTTTCATCTTCCATAGTGTGCCCTAGACTTGCTGCTTTGTTTACTAACGTCGTTAGTTTTGTGGTGAAGGTGTCGATTGTTTCGTCTTCCTTCATGTGTAGCATTTCAAAGTCGGACTTGAGGGTTTGCAACCGCGCTTGTTGCACTCTCTCTTCGCCTATGTGTCTAGTTTTCAGGGCGTTCCATATGGCTTTCGCGGTTTTGTGTTTTGTTATTTGAAGCAATTGTTCTTCGGGTAAGGATTGATAAAGGAATGCGATTGCAGTCTTATCTTTCTTATTATTGGATTGGGTTGTCTCCAAAGGTTCTATCATTTCCCATAAACCATTCGCTTCGAGAATGATTTGCATTCGAATTGCCCATAGTGAGTAATTCGAGGGTTTTAAAATTGGACATTGGAATTGTGGTGTACTTGTAGTACCTACTTCCTTCTTCGAAGTATCTCCACTTTCTTTCGTCATATCTCTAGGATACTAAATAAAATCTCCCAAATAAAATTCCTAACACTAAGTGTGTCGGATTTTGTGGTAAGTGCTCTTGAAGGGTATCAACAAATTATCGGGACTAGTTTTTTTATTCCAAAAACTATCCTTGGGGCTTTAAATCTATGTTCGAATAACCTAAGGTTAATTACTCCTTACAAAATTATTCTCTTAATATAGTAGGCAGTAAAAATTTCTCGACTACTATATTTTATCTTCCGGTTTAGATTAAGTTACCTATCTAGAATTATAAGGGGTAACTAGTGTCAAATCCTAAACCTCTAATTCTATATAATCAAAGTTTATATATAGAAATGAAAAAAAGAAAAGGCAAAGGGTGTGTTTTGAATTTTGGAACCTGATTAGGTTAAAAAACCTTATTTGGTCTCCTCCCTTTTTTTTGTCCGCCTCTCTTTTTCTATATCTGCCTCTCTTTCTTTTGTTTGGTGACCCTCTCCTTGTTGAGTTCGTCACTGGTGTGAGGCCTTCTTCTCCGGTGGATTCGTCCGCCGCTTATGATGGCGATCTTTGTTCGCCTCTTTCTCCTTGTGTTCTTAACCACGGGCTCCCTCTAGTTATTGATGCGAAATCCTTTTTAGGGTTTCGTGTAATTTGGGGATCTCGATGAAGAAACCGCCGTTTGATGTGGGGTTCTTATTCTCGGATAATCACGAATCAAATATTGATTCTGGGAAAAATGGGTTCGATTTTATGATTCTTAAAAGGTATGTTCGTTCCTTTTGATGTAAGAATCTTTCGTCCGTTTTTCTGTGATGACTTCGCGTTATCCAATTTTGTGGTTTCTATTTTTCGAATCGGTGACAGAAAAAAATGGCTAATCCCTTTGATTTTGGGGTTCTGGTTTCCGTTTCTGTTTCGATGTGTTTTTGGGTTGAAACCCGTCGTTGCCGGTGATCATTTTCACTTGGCGACGATGTTGGATTCACCTTATGTTAAAGATGTTTTGACAAACACATAAATATTTCTGGGTTGTGTTTGTATGATCTTCGAAAACGTCTTTTGGAAAAACCTTGGTGCCGTTTTTTGATTCGAATGGAACACAGTGATTTTCTATGGTATATGATGATCTTGGTTTGATTAACCAATAGCTCTGATGCCAAATGTTGGATCGTAATAGTTTAAACGCAATCAAAGATATACCAAAAACAATAAATTTTATATAATCAAAATCTGTCATCCCATTTGTTCTTACAGATTTGTTCCTGTATATACAAAATGAAAAAGTGCGATCTAAAAGTTGTGTCGGTTCAGTCGAACCATCGTGTCTGTTAGGAAATAACTGTTATTTGACAGTTGGGTTTTGACCCGTTTGACTTATATTGGGTTTTCCAGCGGGTTTGGGATTAATCCGGTTGATTGGGTTTTGGCCCAACAAGAACCACCCTTAGTTATTGTTTTCAAACTGCAGATTTCTCAAAATTCTGGTATTTTTCTGGGACATTTTTTGTGTTGGTTGTTGGAGTTGTCATTGCCTCAATGGCCAGTCAGTCAGTAAGGGGGTTTCAATTCAAGTCATTTACAGGTGTGTAAGTGTGTTATCTATATGGAAAGTCTTTTGGCACACATAAAACATTTTAGAATTGGAATGCAACCGAGTCGATCTCTACTCGAGACTACCTCATGAAAGCTCACCAAGCTATCGCGCCGAACACAATATTGTTAAGTAGAGTCTGCCCTGCCCAAGTTTAACCCGATCTGACTCAACTCGATTCCACCCTAGTCTAGCACTCTATGATGATGAAGAGGACTGATGAGATAATCTTGGCGGTATATTTGATCATGAAGAATGGAAACGTTTTTTTTGAAAATTTTATCTTGAAGACACGACACCATGCTCTTTATGCAGAAGTATATTTGCCCGATCTTGTTGAGAATTCACAGGTTCCATATGTCCAGGATCGAATAATGATCAAACAAGCATCATGAAACATCATTCAAGGAATAAACAAGACAGGAAAACAAGGGGTGATCCCTTTGGTAATCTGATATATAAATCTGAAAGGATGATTTGTATACAGGAAACCTAATCTATATATAAAGATTGAATCGGTGCCTTGATGAAAGGACACACCGGTTCTACAAAAGTAAATGTTATAACCCTAAACACTAACTAACCGTATGTATCTAATAAGATGTTTCGGGTCTGTATTGGGTTTGTTGGCCTGCTGGCCCAAACCAGAAAATCTACAGCCCTTAACAAAGATTAATGGATTATGTTTTCCAACATATTCCCCCCTAATCTATTAATCTTTGTGTCTTCCTGTTCTTGATGCCTTCTGATGTCGATCTCTATATGGCTTTTCGGTTTCTAGTTGAACCAAATTCCAGCAGGGTTAGTGCCGCCATCTTGGTTTCAATTTTCGGCCTGACTTCTCATGATGTCTCAAATGATCACGATTTTGAGCGGGTTAACGCCGTCATGGTGGGGTTACCACAATCGAAAACTGAAACTGCAAAAAATCTCCAACCAATCATAATCATAAAACAGCCTTCTTCAATTTTGATGTCTTTATGGCTTTTGGTTTGTTGCAAAAGATTTTATCGTCTCCTGTTTTTCTTTCATTCTCTTCATTTATAGCCTTGTCCCCATCTTTCTCTAGTTTCCCAACATCTTCGTGTGGGTCTTCGGTTTTGGCATGTACCTTGCCTTCATCAATTCTTGGTTGATACTACATACGGGTTCTTCCATGAACCGGGGTTTAAAAGGCTGTTGTAGTAAAACTACAATATCTAAAAATTCTTTATATCTGGGCAAACCATAGCCAGTTCTTTCTTTCTCTTTTCTTCAATTCGGTGGCATCATGGTTGTGTCTTCTTTAAAAGAAAACTCAGGTTTGATTCTTGAATGATGGATAAACATGAATTGTTGTGTTGTTTGATCCCTTGGCTCTTGATACCATGTTGAGAATTCACAGGTTCCATATGTCCAGGATCGAATAATGATCAAACAAGCATCATGTAACATCATTCAAGGAATAAACAAGACAGGAAAACAAGGGGTGATCCCTTTGGTAATCTGATATATAAATCTGAAAGGATGATTTGTTTACAGGAAACCTAATCTATATATAAAGATTGAATCGGTGCCTTGATGAAAGGACACACCGGTTCTACAAAAGTAAATGTTATAACCCTAAAAACTAAGTAACCGTATGTATCTAATAAGATGTTTCGGGTCTGTATTGGGTTTGTTGGCCTGCTGGCCCAAACCAGAAAATCTACAGCCCTTAACAAAGATTAATGGATTATGTTTTCCAACAGATCTTACAATTGTAAAGTTTATATTTAAGCATCTAAAGTATTCACCCTTTAATAGTTTTTATCGATTGTTTGCATGTATGATAATCTTAGTAGTGATAGTTCTTGTAGCATATCTATATATGTTGAACTATTTCCTACCAGATGTTAAAATGGGAAACAAGCAGGCCATCGCAGCTCTGTCAATCTGAATTTGAGTAGCAATCGTCAAGTTGCAGGACTAAAATCGATCAAAGATGGATATGATATATAAGCCCTGCTGTCAAATCTGAAGACGAGAACATTGTCTAACTCATTCACGACTGCATTTGTAGCTAGTGTCATGTTTGATGCAAAAATTATGTGTGTCTGTTACTCATCTTATAAATTTATTTTACAGATAAGGTATCTCAGAGGTGGCAAACAGGCCCTTAGACACGTCATCTGTTCGTTGAGGTCAAAATGGTTCTGCTAGTCTTAACCAGCAAACGCTTTTGCTTACATAGTCTTAAGCATGTTATAAACATTCACTGTATCAGATATCATAAGGAAAAAAAGTTATTACAACTCATAACGTGATATGCTGCTTTCTTAGAAGAAATGAATGATAGAGGAATGCTAACAAGTAACAACATCTCGAGCCATTGTTAATGTTCAAAGTAATATCTCAATTACAACCTTAAATAATCAAACTTGAGATGTTGTATCAGTCGCTCGAGCCCAGTAATGCCAAGCACGAGGTCTACTCGACTACCAAAACTAGAGCTCCAAACTTGATCCGATCTCGGAAGAGCTTTAGATTTCAAGCTCTAGCATGACTCGTAAACTCGAGCTCAAGACTTGAATCGAGCTCGATTATTTCCACATTTTAGGCTCGAATTCGATTAAGATTCGGCATATCAAGCTCGACTCGATGGAAATTAAGAAATTATGTATTTATGTGTATGTAAAAGGGTAACTAAATCGAAGCTCGATAAAGCTTGTGAGACTCACAAGCCGAGTACCTTGGAGCTCGATGTTGACTCGTTTAAATCTAGTCAATTTCGAGACACCTTAAGGACTGAAAGATAAAATAATTTTACGATAAAGGGACAAAAGAGACGAAGGGAAGCTTCCAAGAAAGAGACATGTGTATTATGTATTTTCTCTCTCCAAATTTCCACCAATCATTTTTTCAAATCAACCAATCAAATCATTCTGTGCATTAGTAGGCATCATTATTAGGCATAACAATCATTTTTCAACAAAAATATACGAAGTATAAAATATGGTAAATCTCAATTTTACACCTAGTAATTTATTTAGGGTTTATGTGAAGTTTTTAAAAAATGTCTAAAGATGATAAAAATGTTTTTATGCAGTTAAGCACCAGAGCCTCATCTATACTGTTGAACACCACCGAATAGAAGACGCAGTTAAAAAGTATAAAAATGTGTATATAAAAACGTATTAGATAATTAGAATTTTTTTAAAATAATAAAATAAACGGTTGTTAGTATAAAAGACTATACAATAATAAAATAAGTGGTCGTTAACTTAACCGGCTCCATCAGGTCAAACACGTGACTCACGCAATGTACGAAATTTGAATGTTTAAGGAGACAATAAAAAAAAATATGGTTACACAAAATGACAAAAATGTCAAGTTTGATAACTTTTTATACAATTAGCCCAATAAACAATCACCATCTATTTTATTTTATATAATAAAACAAGCATTTTAAGCACGTTGCATTTAATGAATCCTATGTGTCGCACTCTCATTAAGTCTCATATTTAAAAAGTACAACATACATATTCATATTCATAATGCATTGAAACAATATTATTAAATTAAATGCATTGATAACTTAGTACCTCATGTATTTACCTCATAGTAAAAGCAATTTTTATTCAATTTAGGTAAGTTAGATAAATTAACAAGTCTGTTATCAATCAGCCCTAAAGTTACGAATCTATTTATTGAAACTTTGACAACCATGTTGTATCGTTAATGGACCATTCTTATGCTTACTCATGGCTTTATTTTTGGTATGAATCGAATGGTACGCGTCTTTGTTAGGAATATATATAACCATATCACTATCACTTACTAATCTCTTTTCAATAGTGAGTAACTGATCATTTTGAGTGATATGCATAGATTGATGATTAAATTACATGATCCTCCTTGGTCGTTCTTTTGCACCAAATAATGCATGCTGCATTGATGCGAAAAATCAACACACCAATCTCTTTCGAAATGTCGTGCGTTTGAAACAGTATTATTAAATTAAATGCATTGAAACAATATTATTAAATTAAACAAGGAAACCGATTGAAAAAGTATTATTAAAAAGGATCCTTATTTTTAACAACTATTTTTAACAACTATTTTTAACAACTATTTTTAACAACTATTACACGGGTCCTTATTTTTAGCAATTATTTTTAGCGATTGAAACAACATCCTTATTTTTAACAACTATTATAGTTTTATCTCTTAAAGCTTCTGTTATACGATCTATTCAAATCAATCAATGCAGTTTCAATCCAAATCAATCCACGGTATTCTTTTATTTAACCTTTGATCAATACCATTCAGTCAAAACCTTAATTTTTTTGATGCGAAAACTGTTTGTGTGATTCAATTTAGTATATTTAGATGTATTTGTTTTTATGAATTTACTTTTGCATATTCAATTTAAATATAATGCGTTTCTCATCATTCATTCATAGCCATGATGTTTTCTCTAATGTTTCTTCTCATTTTATTATCAACATGAAATAATTGGTGAGTAACAGTTTACTTATAACGAATTAATTTTTGGCCCAAAAAAAAAAAAACAATTTGAAAAAAAAGAAAAAATGTTTCCTACAAAAACACTTGATATTAGCATGATAGTTTTCTTTTGATAAGCAGGATCCAATCACGCAATCTCACATTTTTGTAAGTTTAATTTTTCTCTATGGGTTTAGTTTGATGTGTAAATTTGGTATTTTTGAAATTTTCATTTATTGCGATATGAGTGTGGTTACATATAGTAGATCTAAATATTGGATTTTTTTGTGACACATATGTATATTTCATCATTAATCGCATAAAATTGTTTAAACCCTTTTTAGCAAAATTGTATTTTTATTTTAAGTTGTGGCATGAAAAATATCCCATAGGAAATGATTGTTTTTGCTGGAGATGGTCCATACAGGTAATCGCATAAAATGTTAAGAAACATCGTCGGTTTTTAGCGACACATACAGGCGTCAGCAAGATTTAGCCATCCATAAGGTTTCAGCAGGAGTATGTTTATCTACAAGTTTGACCAGTAGAAAATTTTCCCGTGAGGCCTAATTTGAATTAGAAGAATGGGGATGGGGATGATGCTTTGTGGTGGCTCTCCATCTGTTGTCACACCATTAGGTATTTTCTTTTTTGTTCTATAAGTCTCATGTAATCTTGAGGACAACGATAAAAGATTTATGCAGGATGGGGTGGTTTTGTGGCATGTATGGCTTTAAGCGAGCGGAACAACAATCCAACCAAATATGCGCATCCATGGGAATCAAGCAATGCGTAAAAATAGGTTTAGGTTGAAACAAATATTGATCAGTTTCATTTGACTCATCCAACCGATATAAGTTTGTGTACCATGACAGTTTCAATGTTTTATAATTGGGAAATCCTATTGAAAAAACCTTAAAAAAACTATTTGGGGCAAATGGGTGAAATGGTGTTTGATTTTGTAAGAAACTATTTGGGCAAGCTTATATAGTCGACTCATGGATTAATTTGTTTGGACTTAAGTTTCGTAAGCTCACTTGATTTTGTATGCATATTTGATTGGCCGTTAGGATGACGGAAGACATGAATGAAGAAGCTGATGTCGAGGAGTTTACATTTGTTTTGACTGATGAATGGAAAGAGTTTTTTTGCCAAATCTGAAGCGAAACGGAGATTATGTGACAACATTTATGATTCACGTGTATTCATTCCTACCTTATGTTGTTAGTTTTTTTTCCTTTTCCACTCATGTCGATATTATATAAAGCAAAATATGTTTAACTGTTTGTAGCTAACAGCAAGCAAAAAATGACTGGTAAACATTAGGAGAGCTAGCATGTATGAAAGGTAAAACCGATAATTAGTAGGACAGGTAATTTTGATACGAATGCGATTTATGATAAACCAGTCTCGTATTTTTCCTTAATCAATTGGTTTGGTTTTTTCAAAGCATTCAGTTATGAGTGATCATTTGTGTTGTTTTTATCTCAATAGGGTAAAAAAACTATAGAAGTTTTGCTAAAAAGAGAAACTGGTCAAGTGATCAAACAGGTTGATAGTTAGCTTAAACCTCTGGTCTACTTGATCTTAACAACTATCTATAATGTTTTTATTACAAACTGAACAAAAAGTGGTGCGGGTCAACTCATTCTAACTTTAACCGTAATATATTTCCTGTAATATTGATATATTAACTAATTGTTTATCCTACACAAGTGCTTAATTTAACTATATTTCGTATTCTTATATGCAGGCGTTGAAATATGGTTAGTGACACATGAGTAACTACCACTAGAGAATTTTCTAGATGAAGTATGCCTATGAACTACGATATATACTTTGTTCACAAGCTTCGCTCATTAATAATTAACAAAAGTGCGAGCAAACAGCGGAGCACACTCCTTAGAAAAAAAATAAACAAAACTCGCAGCCGCGAATCGCCGTTTTCAATCATTTTTATTATACAATTTTACATCCATTTAATAATCCGTAAACAATCAAGTATATTGTATTGAAAAACATACTTTATTTTTGTTTTTCAATATTATGAAGTAATCTTAAATGTTTTTTATCAAAACTTTTTAATCATTTAAATGTAATTTGAATTGGCAAAAGCTCATTACTAACCATAACATTGTTCTATGACATTTTACACCTTGCACCGTAAACTCTCTTGCTAATTACATTATTTGTCCACATTACATCAACCATAACTTATCTAAATGATAATGCAATATTGGAACAACCCAAAACAATAATGAATTTATCAAAAATATAAAAGTTTTCATCCAACAATACCTAAAGCCCCCGCACAACGGGCGGTCTTGTTGAACTAATTCTATATAATTGAGGTTAGTTTAGGCACATATGGATATTACTTCAACGTGTCTCACTATAATCTTCAAGACCATCAAATTTGAAGACGGCAATGTATGGACGTTTCTTATTTTAATTGCTACAAAACTCAATTGTTTGTCCAATACTTGACTTATTACGTATTCATCATTTCAAATATTAATGCAACATTGTTACGTTCTTTGTTTTTTTGGTTATTCACACACTATATTTCTTAAAAAATAACTCTTTAAATATAACCCGGCGTTAGACGGGTCTTTAAGCTAGTATCAAATATAACAAAAGAAAGTTATTACAACTCATAACGTGTAATAATATATATGCTTCTTTCTTAGAAGAAATGATAAAAGGAATGCTAAAGGTGTAGCAGCGAAAACCCTTGTTGAATCCTAGGTGGCAAGCCACTCGGCGCCGCCGAATGCTCGCCACCACACCACCATCAACCGTCGAATCGATATGCGCCGTGTACACAGTGGCGTAAAATAGAAAAACAAATCTACCATTGCAATTCAAACGAATAGTTTTTAAATTTTAATAAAAATATACATTTTTTAAAATTTATCCCCTTTTTACACTCTATATATCACATGCATTCCATTTTCAAAACATATTAACTTATAACTTTCTATATCTCTCAACATACAAACAAAAAAATGTCTCAAGCGCCAAATAACAGGTTTTTTACTTCTCTTCTCAATACGTCTAACCCACATCACTAGTCTTCCTCAAACCCGTCTACACCATCGTCACAAAACATAATTTATACCACGCAATACCAACAATATCCTCCTTTTGATACGCAATATAATATGCCCCAAATGACACTAGAACAAATTTATCAACAACAACAACAAGCTTTCAAAACCAAAACTCAACAACCAATTCTAAAATCTTCAACATCAAAGAAATGCACCACCACAACAATCACAACCATAATACTTTCAACCATAACAATCACAATCACAATCACACTTCTTTTAATCACAACAAACACAACCACAATTCCAAGAACCACAACCACCACCAAAAGAAACCCGTGAACAACGACGCAGAAGAAAACGGCCCGCAAAAGTTTAAAAAACAAACACGGTGGATTTGGACGAGAATGAGGAAGATCTGATACTGACGGTGCAACGTTGGACATGCGAGGAAGAAACGTTTGCTATGCGAGTGTTGGGTTAAAGTTTCCGAGAACAATGAGATCAAAACCGACCAAAGTGATGATTCGTTTTGGTGGCAGATTACAGAAGATTTCAATAAAGCTACACATCATGGTACTCATACCAAGAATATGATCACGGGTAAATGGACTAGGATAAACGGTGATTGCAAAAAGTTAAACGCTATTTACAAACATCTAAATCGTAAAAGCGAGGAAAATGAGGCTGATCATATCGATACTACAAAGACCAATTTTAGTGCAAATTTAAATGGGATTTTTTTTTACTAGAACACGCGTGGCGTGTCTTAAAAAACACCCAAAATGGGACGCGTCGGACCCCCTTGATTCGGATGATCACACCGAACTATTCAGCCCTGATGAGAGACCTCGTCCCGCCAGCAAATCTCGACCCGCAAAAGAAAACCAAGTTGAAAAAGACGGTGAACACCGGAGGAAGTTAGTCGAGGTCTTTATCAAAGTCTTTATCGAAGGATTTTAGACACAAAATTCAAACAGCCGAATCTGCATACAAGGCAAAGAAAGCGAAAGAACTGGCATACATGAAGTGTAAAGAATTAAAGTTTTTAATGATTGATACCAAGGGGTTGCCGGAACGTAAAGTCGTTATTATCCGAAAGAAACAAGAAGCGATAATGGCAAAATATAATCAAGAGTGACCGTGCATTATTGTTGTTTTTTATTTCTCGTATGTTCTTTATTTCTCGTATATTTTTTATTTCCCGTTTGTTTTTTATTTCTTGTTATTTTTTCGTACGTTTTTTAGTTTCGTATTGTATTTTTATTTTCGTATTGGATTTTAATTTTGAATGAAATGAATTTAGTTTGTTTGAAAAAAAGGAAAAGAAAAGTTGTGGTGTGTTGTGAGTGAATATGTATTTTGAGGTGTGAGTGTTGAATTGATGTCACCCATTAGGGCCCAAATGGCTAAAATTTGGATGTCATTACACCCAACGCTCTAACAACATCCGAAGCCATTGTTAATGTTCAGAGTAATATCTCAATTACAACCTTAAATAATCCAACTTGAGATGTTGTATCAGTCGGTCGAGCCCAGTAATGCCAAGCACGAGGTCTACTCGACTCCAAACTTGATCCGATCTCGGAAGAGCTTTAGATTTCAAGCTCTAGCATGACTCATCATTTAAACTCGAGATCAAGACTTAACTCGAGCTCAATTATTTCCACATTTGGCCTCAAATTCGATTAAGATTCGGCATATCAAGCTTGACTCGACTCTATTCTATGGAAATTAAGTAATTATGTGTATATAAAAGGGTAACTAAATCGAAACTCGATAAAGCTCGTGAGACTCACAAGCCGGGTACATTGGAGCTCGATCTCGACTTGTTTAAATCTAGTCGATTTTGAATAGTTTATGAGTCAATCCCAAGTAGCTCGCGAGGTGTCTCGTCTCGTTTACACATGTTGCTGAAAATGTAATGTGTTATAAACCTTAAGGACTGAAAGATAAAGGGCTGGAGTTGACACAAGAGAGAAAAGGAAGCTTCCAGGAAAGAGACATAGAAACAAAAGTACTATAATGTCACAAATTTTACACCTAGTAATTTATTTAGGGTTTATGTAATAAAGTTTTTAAAAAATGTCTAAAGATGATAAAAATGTTTTTGATGCAATTAAGCAGTGGAGACTCATGTATACTGTTGAACACAGCGGAATAGATGACGCAGTTAAAAGGTATGGTTTTGAAGAACCCGAAGTGAAAGAACTAGTTTTGAAAGCCATACAAGACCATCATGACATCATCAAAAGCCATCAAGACTCTATAGCAAGCCTTAAAAAATGCATGGAAGAAGAAGAAAAAAAAGATCCCACAATGGAACCTAAAAGTGGTGATGTGTTGTGTTATATATGTGGTAAGAATGGGCACAAGGCTAAGGAGTGTTGTGGGGTTGGTTGTTATAAGTGTGGTAAGGTTGGGCATATTGGTAGGATTATGTCACGTTGTAATGGGGATGTCAATGGTGATATGGAAGGTTTTGTTGGTCACTATAGTGCTATTTGTTATTACTGTGGGAAGGGCGGGTATATCGCCGTTTGCTCCAAGTGTGGTGAGACCGGGCATATGGGTAAGGAATGTTGTTAAATTTTAATATTGGGTATCATCTTCTTAGTTCATGTTAAATGATTATCTTAGAATCTATGATGTGTTTTGAATTTTATCAATTACCTTAGTTATTGTTAGTATGGCATTGTAATGATGATGAATTGCTTTAAGACTTATGATTGGGATTTAAATGAAATTATTATCTATGGTTTAGTGAGGTGTATGTCTTTTTTTTATAGAGGGTATGTTTGGCGCGCGAACTTATCATAGCATGAGCTTTTTTTTTTAGAAAAATAAGCTACCATTAAAAATAAGACTCGTTTGGCTAACACAGCTTGAAGGAGCATGTAAAAAAAGTAAGCTACTAAATGGAATGCTAGTTAAACCAGCATGTAAAAATAAGCTCCAACAACATGCTCCAGCATCCCGCTCCAGCTCCTACTAGTGCCAAACATACCCAGAACCCGAGAAACTGATGTTGTTTGCCTTAGTATGTTATTTTTATCAATGGTACGAAATAATTCGTGATTCCAGACTTATGATCCTTTGTTACATAAGCTGCCCAACCTGAGACTTCATAACCTTACCAGTAAAAGTTGCAAAGAGTTACAAAATTAGGAAATGTAAACCAAAACAGCTTAGCGTTCGGCCACGCCAAAATACAGGAGAGATATTATATTACTCAACATCTTGTCTATTCTTGTTTTTTTACCATAGCGATCAAAACATGTGAACTTGTAGTTGTGAATTGGAGTATTGACGAGGTCAGCTCTTGCTAAAAAACTATTCAAGTTGGACATACTTTGACTAACAGATAACGTATGTTGACTATGTTCGTTGTTGTGTGAATTTAGAGTTTCATCATGTTTTTTATGTGTTTTTATTTTTACTCTAGCTATTTAAATGTTATTGTTAGTATAGCTTTGTACCGATGTGAAATTGCTATAGAACTTATTGTTGGGATTGGAATGAAATCTGCTAGAGTTTGGTGAGGTGTATGTTTTTATAGAAGTCCAGAAACTGATGCAATTCTCTATTTGCCTTAAATCAACATCTGTCTATTCTTTGATTATTTTCCCATCGCGGCCAAAACACGTGAGCTTGTAGTTGTGAATTGGTGTATCGATGGGGTCAGTTCTTGCTAAAAAGCTATTCAAGTTGGACATACTTTGACGATCTATGATACAATTGATTTTTCTGTAGGAGTATGGTGTATATTCGTTGTTGTGTGAATTTGTCGTTCTGGCTGGATAGTACGTATATGCTTGCCTAGATACGCTCGGTTACTTGTGTTGTAATAGATATAGGCGTATTTCATTATTCAGTTGAAAAATATATACCTACTATGTTGCAATGTATATCGGCAAATTTCATTGAACCATTAAAAAAATTTACTTCAAAATGGGTGAAGTGGTGGAAATATATTAGTATATGGGTTAACAAGGAATGGTATATCGGTATATCCATTAGGCTTATTTCATATATTTCCTTGTTATTTCTTTTATAGGATCTGATTTTATTACCTTTTCTTTTTTGTGTTGTCATGATAGAAAATTTAAACCGTATTGTGTTGACATTCTTGAATATGTTTACTCCTTAGACGGTGTTTGTGTATATAGGCATGCGGGATCTTTAATTTTAATCCATGATATCAATATAGGTCAATTTGGGTTATTGTATCTCTAACGGGTCAAATAGGTGAGTTACACAATTTAGCTACAATGGAGAACGGGGTAAAAGTCGATCAATGTGTATATAAATTGGGAAGCGTGTAAGATGCTTTTGGCATCATGTTGTAGAAATAGCAAATTGGGTGAGTTGGACACTCTGTTACATGTTAAAATGAGTTTGAGTCGAAAGGAGTAGAATTTGTTGAGGGGTCATAACGGGTTGGTTCGGGTTTACCTTGACCCATTTGACCAGTTGTATGCTAACTATATTGATTTTTTACCCGTTAGAAATGAAATGTAACCCATATCGACCCATTCATAAGTAATGCGCCGAATTTGCCACCTCAATCATGTATTTGTTGGTGGTTTACAAGTTTCCATGTGAAATAGTTGCTATTTAATCCATCACACTATTTGAATTCTATTCCAACAGCTTGTGTATCAACTACCAAGGAGTAGAGTAGAAACTGAACTATATTAGAGGAAGTTACAGTTTTCTAAAAAGTATATCAGCATGTCAAAAATGATATACAAAAAAGTTACTGAATAATTTTACTAGTAATAGATCTTAGGGTGAAGGCTGAATTTAGGAAACATGTTTTTTCAAATTAACCGATGTACGCAACCTACTTTTTCTATTCCGGATATACGCAACATACTTTCAAATACCTACCAGTGTACGTAATATTGACCAAAATATGACTTGTTTGACTGGTTACCACTTAGAATATTTACAGTTTGGTCCCTGTTGGCTGCGTGGACTTTCACCGTTAGTCCCTTAATATTTTTTAACTAAAAAAAATTACAAAATTGATTTTTTTAAAAAAAATTTAACTAAATTATTTTTTTTTTAAATTTTAAATTTTTTACGAACTTTTACACATTTTTTTTACATTATTATTCGTAAAAAAATAAATTTTTTTTAAAAAGTAAAAAAAAAATCGCACTTTTTAAAATCTTAATTTTTTTCGTACTTTTTAAATTTAAAAAAATTATTTTTTACGTTATTATTCGCAAAAATGTCTTTTTTTTCTTTTAAAAAATTATTTTTTACATCATTACGTTGTTTTTTAAAATTTTATTTTTTAACTTTTGAGTCGTAAGAAAACGTAAAAATGTATAAAACCGTTTAAAAAAATAAAAAAAATTAATTTAGTTAAAGAAATTTTAAAAAATAAATTCTGTAACTTTTTTTAGATAAATTTTTGTAAGGGGCTAACGGTGAAAGTCCACGCTGCCAACAAGGACCAAACTGGAAATTTTCTAAGTGGTAACCGGTCAAACAAGTCATATTTTGGTCAATATTACGTACATTGGTAGGCATTTGAAAGTATGTTGCGTATATCCAGAATAAAAAAAGTAGGTTGCGTACATCGGTTAATTTGAAAAAGTATGTTACCTAAATTCAGCCTTCACCCTAAATCTTATTATTAAATACCATGGTGTAGGAGGTTTCGTAAATATAAAGTCCAGGGAGATCTCTTGATCCCTTCAATCTGGCCAAGAGCATATACATAACCACATTAATAATGCAATTGTTGACAGCGTAGATTGTGGAGGAGAGAAACCTATTTATCTTTACAACCACATACACACACTACAACAAAAGCCTCTTTCCCCAGCGCGTTTTTCCCCAGCGACTTATGTCGCTGGGGAAAAGTCACTAAACGACAAAAATACTCCGACGTGGCACTTTTTCTCGTTGAATTTTTAGTCAAATGTTATTGAAACTTTTCCTCAGCGACATGTCGCTAGGGAAAATTTTCATGAAATTTGGTAAAAAAATTCAGCGAAAATCTAAGCGGGAAATCATCCCGCCAGTATTTCCCCAGCGACATGTCGCTGGGAATACTTTTGTACATTGCTTAGTGCGTAATTACTCGATAATTGTTGTAACGTTTGAGATGTACAACTTTTCCCCAGCGACATGTCGCTGGGGAAATGTAACAGGCTTATTTATTGGGCTGGCCCGTTTATAAGTTAACATGTTTTCGGGTTTGGGCTTATTTTCCCCCAGCGACATGTCGCTGGGGATGTTCTTTTGACTTTTAAGCAAACAACGTTTTTTTGGCTATTTTCGGTTCAATATTCCACATACTAACTAAATTTACTTCAAAGTTAACTGAATTTTACTCCTAGCTACCACTATATGTAATCATAATACACGGAATGACCAAATCGATTAACGTTTATTATTAAAACATCAAATTACATTAGAAATCGATAAACACTCAAACATTAAAGCATAACTCATACATTCCAAATGCTAGATTGATTTATCTTAATGAAAAACTACTCCATATTAAGGTTTCCCATCCCATTATAGATCTCGTGAAGTATTGCAGCTGACTCAAGTGTGTGGTTCTCGGGATGCCTTTCCATCTCTAATTGTCCCTCTAGTATCCTTATCCTTGCCTCTAGTGTCTTTATCTTTTCAGCCAAGAACTTACAATTTGAGCACTCTGCCTTTCCGAGATTCTGTGCAGATCTGGAAGATCCCGGAGAGAAACTTGGACGTGTTGAAGTTCCCGGAGAATAACTTGGAGGTGTTGACGATCGAGGAAAAGAACTTGGAGGTGTTGACGATCCAGAAGGAGAATCCATCCACTTAAAGTAGCCGCATCCTCTATCTAACGTTCCTGGCTGTTACGTAGTAAGAAAATCATAAGAAAAGTCATTTTGAACCTATAATGTTGAACCTATAATGTTGAACCCTAACTCATACATTGAACCTTTAATGTGTAACCCTAGCTCATACATTGAACCTCTAATGTGTAACCCTACCTTATACGTTGAACCTCTAATGTGTAACCCTAGCTCATACATTGAACCTCTAATGTGTAACCCTACCTTATGTTACGAATCATAACCGAAGTCGAAACATGATCACTAGGATCCAACTTCAATATTATCTCACGATGATGTTGAACCCTAACTCATACATTGAACCTTTAATGTGTAACCCTAACTCATACATTGAACCTCTAATGTGTAACCCTAACTCATACATTGAACCTCTAATGTGTAACCCTAGCTCATACATTGAACCTCTAATGTGTAACCCTACTGGTTACGCGCAAACCAACCCCTCTTTATGTATCAATAAATATAAATACATATATAAATACACAACAAGGATCAGGATCCGCGAGACCAAGAAAACCGGAAGCAGTATAGAGTGTTCCCGGGTCGTTATGTCCCAACGAGGCTGGAATGGAATATCGACCTCTAATGTGTAACCCTAGCTCATACATTGAAACTCTCTAATGTGTACCCTACTTTATGTTACGAATCATAACCGAAGTAGAAATCTATGATCACTAGGATCCAACTTGAATTTATCTCACGTATGAGTTGGAACCTCTAAAACTCATACATTGAACTTTAATGTGTAAAACCTAACTCTTACATTGAAACCTCTAATGTGTAACCCTAACTTCATAATTGAACCTCTAATGTGTAACCTAGCTCATACATTGAACTCTAATGTGTAACCACTACTGGTTACGCGCAAACCAACCCCTTTATGTAGCAATAAAATAATAAAATACATATATCAAATACCACAAACAAGGTCAGGGATTCCCGAGAACAAGAAAAAACCACCTGGAAAGCTGTATAGAGTGTTCCCGGGTCGTTATGTCCCAACGAGGCTGGAATGGATTATCGAAAGACGATTGATGATGGTGCTAGAATGTCAACAAGGATGATTTGGCACTAAACTGATATAATTGAGCAAAGCACATATAAATAGCCAATGGGGAATAAGCTAGGACCAAGAATAAAAGCTAGAATGGCAAAAACACTTAAAACTTTTTACTCTAAGGCAAAATTAAGTCTAATCTAAATCTAAATAGGCAAAGTAAGCATGCAATTAAGCTAAATTACACAGAGAATACACAACAGTACTAACAACAATATTACCAGTATTAACTACCCAGTAATAATACCAGTCTGAACTTAGGTTAGTACTGCTAGGCTGATAAAATACAAAGATAACATGAATTAAGCAAATTAAGCTTAAAAACAGGATAATTAACTATCCCTAATAAAACATTAGTTAAAGAATTAAGCAACAGATAACTAAAATGATTTAAGCTATGAAAACTTAAAATGATACACTAATGAAAACAACTTTGAATAGGAAAATAAAGCTTAAATAGCAAACAGTAAGGAAAAATGGTGTAATCTATTCTAAAAGCTAAAGGAAATCTTAAATAAGAGAAAATAATAAGCATGATAAACTAAGTTTACCTTCCAGGCTTAACTGTTATAACTAACGAGTACTAAAATCTTGGAGTTAGTTATGGTAGCTTAAAGTTAGTACTGTTCCAAAAGTAGACTGCAGTATTAACTTAGAGTTAGTACTGCTAGTGAAGACTTAGTACTGGTCTATAATGAAATGGCAGTTTCTAACTTTAAGTTTGTTTACTGCTAGTTGAAAAATACACCATGAAACTTTGTGTAAATCATTTTTCTTTTTAATATTAATTAAAAACAGATTATCAAATAACAAATTAAACTTACAAGCAAAATTTTATCAATTTTATGCTACTTAAATAAGCTATGAATGAGTTAGCAGTATATAACATAAGCTAACAGTTTTATCAAATCATGAACTAGAGTTCTGCAAATAAATTAAGTAAAGCTAAAGAAATAGGAGACTTTACAACACCTTGCTCAAAAACAGGGCTGTAACCAAGAATATACAGCTCTAACTTGTTGAAAACTAGTTAGTGAGAGTCCATAAGCCATCCGTAATGGCTTATCTATCCAATAAGTAAGTGTTTGGTCTGTTTGAGAGTGATATTTGTAATTCTCTTCTCTTTTATACTTAACTTTTTTAGTTTTACTTATGAAATCAGCCTTATAAGTAAGCTGTGGTGAGAGATTTTTTAACACAAAAACAATAAGATTACGAACTTAAACTTGTATGTGTAAATTGACTTTAAAATCAAACTTGATTAAAACTTAGAAATGTTACAAAGCTGAAAGTAAAAGCTGTAAATAACTGAAAATTAAGCTAAGTTATTCTAAGATTAACTAGTTTTTTTCTCAAAGGCTTACAAAAGACTCTTATTTATAGCCGAAGTCTTCAACTTGCAGCTTGTGCTTCTTTGTAGAGATAGAAACAAGTGTGCCACTTGTGTGAGGAGAGACTAAAGCAAATCCCAGCCTTTGATTTCATTTTGTGCTCTTTATGGAAGTCAATCTTAGCATTGAAAGGATACTTGGAAGGTGAGGGAATTGCCAACAGCTTTTTACAACTGGGGGGGTGGTAGTTAGGGTGGATGAAATGATTGGTTAGGGAGAGAACGTGGTTTTGCAAGCGGAGAAGGTATGGGGCGACATAACAGTTGTAATTAGGGTTTTAGGGTGGGAAAGAAGACTTTTGGGGGAAGTATGCGTTGGGCCCCTGAAGTTGTTATAACTTAAATGCCATTTACCGGTTGGCGTTTTGGCCCTTGTCTTTTTAATCTTTTGTAATTAAACTTTAGCTTGGCAGCAGTTTTAGCCCTCAAGTTGTCAAATCTTTGTGCGGATGTATTTAGACTTCGACTTGCATTGAGCTTGCATAGTCTTTTCCATTCCATGTTAGTTTTTGTCATTTTGGTTGGTTTTCTGTCTTTTGTTGATATCCACTTCCTGACTCTATACAAATGCTCAAAAACAAACCATATATTTGGAGTTTTTATTTGTTTTTGGTCATTTAAGTCGTTTTAAAGGTAAAAGTTTGTGTAATTAGAACATTCAAATCCCCTCAAACGAAGGTATTGTGTGTCCTACGCCTAATGTTATGATAGTAAATATAAGCCCGGTTTCACCATTTTTGAATTTGAACTAAATAACAACTAATATTTTGAATTTTCTCATTTTTAAGAAGTTTGGACTTTCTTTATTTATTAACACTGGGGATATAGATATGAGAATGCGTCCGTTGAGTGATCTACGGATGTCCTGTGGATTAGATTCTGCGTACCTCGAGATTTTTCTACAATTCCAAAGGCGCTAGCTATTAAACATGATCAATGTCGAAATATAAGGTCTATATGTTTAAGCCCTCATATATTGATTGTGAATTTGACAACTCTCTCCATCCATGGATATACGATTGAATGAGTGTACTCATTTTAATTTACCACCATGACTCAACGTTTTTTTTCATAGTATAATGCAAGGTGATCATGACTCATAAGCACGACTTCTTAAGGACATTGTAACTTGATTATCGGTGATTTAAACTTTAGAATTTTGCACATTTTCCAACATATAATCATAAGTTCTTAAAGCTTAGGAATTTGCCATGCTTAGTTTGATCCCCAACTCGTGGTTAACGGAGTAGGATATCCACGACCAACGACGATGATCTTAGTTGAAAAACCACCCCGTGGCTCGCGTAGTGGGAAAACACACATCAATCAACTTCATTCCTAATATGGCTAAGGATTGGTGTCTTAGTTTGAACCCTCTCCAGACTTTTTCAAGTGAGTTCACGGTCACCCACCAAATCCTAGAAGTAAAGAGTTCTTTAGTTTGACCCCACCTCGTTGTAGCGGAGTGGGATATCACGACAATCTTTTCACTGATCCATATATCAACTGTATGCTTCATTGGACAAAATTCAACATTTATGCATTTTTGCTTCAATTTTCATTCATGTCACTTCTTTGGATTATATCTTTTAGATCACTACAAAATCTCGCTTTTGAAAACTCAAGTTACAAATTTGAAGCTTTTTCTGAAAACATCGATTGACTTAGTTGAATTAAATTGAGTACGTATGATTAGGTGGATTAGAAATTCACGGGAGAGAAAACCACAAGTTACTTGTATAAGTTTTTAGAAGAATCTTGCTTAGCACATCAACTTATATTTAACTCTATCATTTCTCGTTCTTCACCTTATTAAAATTCAAAGCAATAGAATTCGTGAAAGCTTGGCCTAAAGGAACTAGCTAGGGCTCAACACGCCCGATGTCAAGTCAAAAAGCTATTATTTGTCTACTCTCAAAAGAAAGCAAACTGTGACTAAAACATTATAATATTTTGCAAAATTTTTCAATTTTTTCTTTTTTTTGGTATTTTTGTGGTTAAAAAAGGGTTTACGTTGTACACATGATGAGGCAAACAATCATTCGAAGTTACCCCCCCCAATAGAACTAAGACATCGTCCTCGATGTTTTGAAGGGTACTAATTTATCTATAAGCCGTATTATGTGGTATGCCAAAAGATTAAATCTTAGTCGATAAGTTTAGGATTCGGTTCCAAATGAAGCTGAGGATTGTGAAACTTTGATGAATGACAAAACTGAGAGTACTTCACAGTCCGGGCATCCTGGACAGTAACCAACAATAAACTACATGGAAACACGGGTATTGGGAACAGATAAGCTAATTCTTAACACAACAAAAACATTTATTTTATTACATACGGATAAGCATGGGGTGCCTCCACGAGCGCTTGTTTAGTGGTAGCTCGATGGGCTTGACCCATCACAAGGTTTATGGATCCTTGAGGAAACAAGTGGAATTCGAAATCATCATCGGATTTCATTCAAGTGACTACGATATGTATTGAATTCAAGAGTCCACTCGATGAGGTACATCCGGCTTTGGAGAATGGATACTTTTGAACATGCCGGGAATCAAATATGGGTTTCTTCATCCCCACAGGGAGAGGAAGAGAAGGCGGAACTAACCGGATAAGCAAGAAATGGGAGAAGATCCATACAACATAAGCGATAAAATTCAACTAGTGGGTATGAAATCTTGCTCCAGGATGGGAAGGTGGGTAAAACAATTAGGGCACATCTACGGGGATGTCTTCCACCACATCATGGTTGAATTTCAGAATTGGGATAATCAACAATAAAAGATTCGAAATCGGGAAGAGAATTGAAGTATCGTCATCTTCGGAGTAGTTCATCATCACTCTCAATACCTGGTTTATTGATACGTCATAGCAAGATAAACAAGTCAATCTCCTCATAAGAGGAATCATTATCCGATTGGGGATATGAGATGGAGGGAGAGATTCGATAGCATTAGATTGCTTGAAGAGCTTCCGGAGGTCGAGGAGAAGAGTTATCGTAGAGCTTAACTTTCCAAAACAGTTCTCACCTTCCGTTGTCTCAAATTCAACCTCCTCATTTTTGGTGGAGTTTGATTTAGAAGGATGAATTCACGGGAACTTTGGAAAGAGAATCGATCTTAGGAGAAGAATCAATCGAAATGTCTCGTTTTAGCAAGGATTCGACAGATCAAGTATTCAGCATCAAAAGAATCATTCCTGGTGGATTGATTGGATTGCCTTCCAGCACCTCATCATTAAATTTGATCTTACCTTAGTCGAAGCAATTTCTTATCTATGAATCAAAGAGAGGATTAGAGAAATGATTTAAAACTTCTCTTTTGGAATGTCCTCACTTAAGGTTAAAATCTTATCGATATCGAAGAGAGGGTTGGAGAAAGTAAATATAATTCTTTTGAGATTCATCATGTGGAGCAAATCACACTATCGTCGGAAAAATCTCGAACTCAATTGGGGTTGGGACAAGGTTCTCGTAACACTAGAATTTATGAATGTGTCCGATCGTTGGGATTGTGTCAAAGATGCTGCGTCCCCATATTTAGAGAGTTGAGGGCTCTTAGGATGGTGATTGGGTGTGATTGAAATGGTATAGTCATCGTCATCATCTTATCACAGTAGAAGAGAGGGCGATTCCCAAGCGGAGTATTTATGTACTCTGATAGGTTCCTCGTCACTTATGATTTTCACATCTCGAACAAGTTTGCTAAGCAATTCTTGCACTTCCTCGGATTGAGCGTGCTTAACTTCAAAAAAGTTGTCCCAAGCTTGCAATAGAACCTTAGGCGTTTTCCCAAAAGAGATACGATTAAACTTTTTGAGAAAGCTTTCAATCGATTTCATTAGGTCCTCTTGGGCTTGCAAAGCTTCCATGCTCATTGGTTGAGGAGGTTGATGATTGACGGAAAATTGCGGGGTTTGAAGTTGGTCAAAACCGAAAGAATTAGAATCATAGCAAGGATTTTGCTCATGATAATAGTCTTCATTCATCGGTTGACACTGAAAAGTCTCATGAGGACCTCCACAATAGTCACAACAAAGATATTGTTGTTGAAAACTTTGAGAATTTTGTGAGAAATTAAAGTCTTGATTGTAACACGGTTCCGATTGGATAAACGGAACTTGGGGTGAACAATCGTAACCATAATAAGCATTGTTTTCAAAATTCTCATAAGAATGAGTCGGGGGTTGTGGAGAATGGTTTGAATAATCGGGAGTGTTATTAGATGAGTATGGAGTTAAAACATTTGGTGTTTCACTCCGAATCTTACAATAAAAACAAACTCCGTCATATTCATTTAAACCACATTTTTGGCATTGACCAAAAAATTTTGGTATTTGCACACTTTTCCGAGCTTGTGGGATCTCATTAATGGTTTGTTTGGTTGGCTCCGGATTAGAGATAATCAGAGTTTTCGGTGGACAATTATAACCAACATGAGCACCTTTCCCACAAGACTTACAAGTGCATCGTTGACAAAAGATGCCATCTAACGAATCACCACACTCGATTCCAGACAATTAAGACCATGCAACAGGTCTCCACAATCGAAACAAATTCTTTCAATCTTAATGTGTTGTTGAGACGATTCGGGCATTGGAACAAGAATCTTGTTTTTGAGTTTCTCTTTTGAACAACAAAAGGCTGAAGTGTGCAAATTTCCACAAGCCGAACATGCTTTAATCGCTTTAAGGCGATAATCGAATGATGTCATAAGAATTAAATAGATAGAGGGATAAGGAAAGAATTAACTGATACGAAGAAAAAGAAGATTATTTTTGGTTTTTTCGAATTTATTAACAACATATTTCACAATTGGACAAAATCAGATAGACAACTTAAACCTGATAATCAATCTTACTTCACGGTAGCTCTCAGAATGAAAAACGCACAGGTGAGCGGAGGAGTAGGAATAGCGCGAAGCTTATTTCTCCTTTCGGGTCGTAGTTCGTTGGAACAACCCTCCTTATACCCACTTTATAGTTTGTTTATCAAAATGAGGTGAGCCGTACCTCGCAAGAGACACAAAAGGCAAGTTTTAAATCTTTTGTTCGGGAACTTATTATGGATATTACTCCAGTTGAGAGTATTATTTTGATCAAGAAAACCGGAAGCAGTATAGAGTGTTCCCGGGTCGTTATGTCCCAACGAGGCTGGAATGGATTATCGAAAGACGATTGATGATTGGTGCTTGAATGTCACAAGGAATGATTTGGCACTAAAACTGATATAAATAAGCAAAAGCACATAAAAATAGCAAAGAGAATAAGCTAGGACAAGAATAAAAGCTAGGAATGGCAAAAACACTTAAAACTTTTACACTAAGGCACAAATAAGCTAATCTAAATCTAAATAGGCAAATTAAGCATGCAATTAAGCTAAATTACACAAGAGAAACACAACAGTACTAACAACAATACTACCAGTATTAACTACCAGTATTAACTACCAGTACTAACTTAGAGTTAGTACTGCTAGGCTTATAAAATACAAAGATAACAGAATTAAGCAAATAAGCTAAAACAGATAATTAACTATCCCTAATAAACACTTAGTAAAAGAAATAAGCAACTAAGATAAACTAAAATGATAAATAAGCTCGGATAAAATTAAACTGATACTCACTAATGAAAACACTTTGAAAAGGAAAATAGCTTAAATAAGGATACAGTAAAGGAAAATGGTTTATCTATTCTAAAAAAAGCTATGGAAATCTTAAATAGCAGAAATAATAGCTGATAATATAAGTTTTAATACCTGGTATTAATGTTATAACTAACAGTACTAACTTGGGTTTGTACTGTAGCGTAAGTTTAGTACTGTTCCAAAAAGTAGACTAGCAGTATTAACTTAGAGTTAGTACTGCTAGTGAAGACTTAGTACTAGTCCTTAAAATGAAACTGGCAGTACTAACTTAGATTGTTTTTACAGCTAGTTGAAAAATACCATGAAACTTTGTGAAAATCTCTGTTTCTTTTTATATTAGAATTAAAACGATTTATCTAATAACAAATTAACACACTTACAAGCAAATTTTATTAATATAAGCACTTAAATAAGCATGGATGAGTCTAGCGTATAAAATAAAGCTAACAGTTTTATCAAATTGAACTAGCAGTTCTGCAATAAATAAGTGTTAAAGCAAGAAAAGATGAGACTTACAAACCTTGCTCAAAACTAGGGCAAACCAAGAAATCTACAAGCTCTAACTTGTAGAAAACAGTTAGTGAGAGTCCATCACGCTCCTCCATAACTGGCTTATCATCCAATAAGTAAGCTGTGGTATGTTTGAGAGTGATATTTGTTATTTTCTCTTTACTACTTAACTTTTTTAGTTTACTTAATGAAAACAGCTTATAAGTAAGCTGTGGTGAGAGCTTTTTGAACACAAAACAATAAGATTAGAACTTACACTTGTATTGGAAAATTGATTAAAAACTCAAACTTGCATTTAAAACTTAGAAATGTTACACAAGCTGAAAGTAAAAGTGTAATATTCTGAAAATTAAGGCTAAGTTATCTCAAAAAACTAAAACTAGTTGCCTTAAAGGCTTACAAAAAGCTCTATTTATAGCCGAAGTTTTGGACTTGCAGCTTGTGCTTCTTTGGAGAGCAAAAACGAAGTGTGCTTGTTGTGTGAGGTGAATCCAAAGCAAATCCCAGCCTTTGATTTCATTTGTGCTTCTTTGGAGTCAATCTTAGCCATTGAAGATACTTGGGAAAGGTGAGGGATTGCCAACATGGCTTTTATACAACTGGGGGGGGGTGGTAGTAGGGTGGATGAAATGATTTGGCTAGGGAGAGAAGTGGTTTTGCAGAGGAGAAGGTATGGGGCGACATACCAGTTGTAACTGGGTTTTAGGGTGGGAAAGAAGACTTTTTGGGGGAAGTATGCAGTTTGGTCCCCTGAAGTTGTATAACTTAAATGCAATATCTACCCGGTTGGCAGTTTTGGCCCTTGTCTTTTTAATCTTTTGTAATACAACTTTAGGCTTGGCAGTTTTAGCCCCTCAAGTTGTAAAATCTTCATGCGGATGACTTTAGACTTCGACTTGACTTGGTCCTTTCCTTCCCGTGCTTGGAATTGCTTGCTTTTGGCTTTCTTTTTGCTCTTTTTCTTGAATATCCGTTTCCTGCACAATACAAATGCAAACATACAAATACAATGTATTTTTGGCATGTTTTTAGGCTTTTAAGCTCGTTTTTGAAGGTAAAAGATATGTGTAATTAAGCACATATCAAATCCCCCAAACTAAGGTATTGTGTGTCCTCACGCAATGTTATGAAGTAAACATGTAAGCCCCGTTTTCACCATTTTCTGAATTTATACTAACTACAACTAATATTTTTGGATTTTCTCATTTTTTAACAAGTTTGACTTTCTTTATTTATTAATACTGGGATCATAGAATGAGAAGCGCCCGTAGAGTGATCTACGGATGTCCTGACGGATAAATTCATCGTCCTCGATTTTTCACAAGTTCCAAGCTAAGCAATTAAACAAGATCATTGTCGATATAAGTCTATATGTTAAGCCCTCATACTTATGACTTGTGAATTTTCAACTCCCAACATGGATATACGATTGAATGTGTGTACTCATTTTAATTTAACCATAGACCAACTTATTTTCATAGTCATAATTCAAGATGAATCATGACTCAAAGCAACAACTTATTAAGACCTTGTAACTTGATTTCGAGATTTAAACTTTAGAACTTTTTGCAACATTTTCAACATCATAATCATAAGTTCTTAAAGCTAGGAATGCGATAAGCAAAATGAAGTTTAAACCCTTTTTTATTAGAGATAGAAAAAATTACAACATAAACTTTTAAATGAACTGAGTTACAATAATGCCTAAAGGAAAGACTTAAAATTAAATTTAAATAAAACATAAAAAAAGTGTCATTTGCTCGGCTTGCTCTTGGTTCTTTTATACAAGCTCCCAAAACTTCTCTTGGTGTGCTAGCTGTGCTTCTTGTAAGTGTAGAAGTAATCCAAAGCAATCCTAGCCCTTGTTTTACCATTCACACCATCTCACCATTGAAATGGGTCTCGGGTTGAGTGTTTTGTTAACAGGGAAAGGTTATAGGGTTGGGGTTGAGTGGGGAAAGGTGAGGGATAGCTGTAGAGGTGTACTGGAGAGGTGGTTTGGAGCTGAAAACAGGGGGAGAGGGTGGTATGGTTTTTGGCGCCAAGTGGTTATGGTACGGGGTTGTTACAGGTTTTAAAAGGGGAGAAGGAAAAAGATGCAACAATGGCCCCTCAACTTTCTTTCTTTTCACTTTCTTTTAAGCCTAAGTTTTAGTTATAAATAGGTTTAGGAAAATGTCAGCAATGGTCCCTGCGTTTTATAACTAAAGAATTTAAGAAAGTTTTGGTTAATTGCAATTTCAGCCCTTGTGTTTGTTTAAACCTTTTTTCTTTTATAAAACCTATTTTAAAAATGACAATTTTAGTCCCTAAGGTTTATAAAAAGGATTAATGGGCTTTTGTTGGGCTTGGGCTTGTATTGGGCCCACTGGGTTTGGGTTTGGGCTTGATAAGGTGCAGGTTTGGTTATTGGGCTTTTTCAAGCCCAATAAGGTTACGGAGTGGGTTTTGTGTGTACAATGGCTGAGATTGGCTGTAACTGGGCTAGGATTGGGCCTTCAAAGTCTTCACAGTCTTTGTCAAATGCACACAAATGGGCTGTTGTAATTGATTGAGGGCCCATTTGGTCTTCACAGTCTTCATAGTTATACTATTGGGCTTTCCCGGCCCATCAGATGGGTTAAGATTGCATCCAATAGTATTCTTCAGTTCCGGCTCCGGTTTGACTGTTGATTCTTCTGTATTGACTCTGACTTTGGCATTTTTGGACTTTGGCCTTGATTTTGCACAGTCTTTTCCATTCCATGCTCAGTTTTGTCATTTTGGCTTGGTTTTCTGTCTTTTTGTTGATATCCACTTCCTGCACAATACAAATGCAAAACAAACATATATTTGGCAGTTTTTGTCTGTTTTTGGTCATTTAGGCTCGTTTTTAGAGGTAAAAGATATGCTTAATTCTGAGTGTAATTTAAGCACTTATTCAGAGCCCTTGCTTTTGTAAGTTATAATCAAGCAGCAAAGGTGAAATAATCATAAGGACTTCCAACATTGTTTATTTGCTTGTTTCTTGTCTCAAAATGAACCCAAGAAGATCTCTGAAGCACTTGAAGATGAATGTTGGGTTGATGCAATGCAAGAAGAATACTGCTGCATTAAGAATTAAAATGTTTATGCTTTCTTGTAGATTTGCCTTATGGGAATAAGGCAATTGGAACAAAATGGGTTTATAGAAATAAGAAGGATGAGAGAGGTGTTGTGGTTCAAAATAAGGCAAGGTTAGTTGCTCAGGGACATAGGCAAGAGGAATGGATAGATTATAATGAGGTTTTTGCTCTTGTGGCCAGGATTGAAGCCATTAGGATCTTTTTAGCCTTTGTCTCTTACATGGGATTCATAGTCTATTAGATGGATGTGAAAAGTGCCTTCCTGTATGGAAAAATTGATGAGGAGGTTTATGTGTCTCAACCTCCAGGTTTTATAGATCCTAAGTATCCTAAGAAGGTCTACAAAGTAGTGAAAGCTCTCTATAGTTTACACCAAGCTCCAGAGCCTGGTATGCTACTTTATCTGCTTTCTTGTTGAAAAATAGATACAGAAGAGGAACTATTTACAAGACTCTTTTCATTAAGAAGGACAAACATGATATCATATTAGTACAAGTTTATGTGGATGATATCATTTTTAGTTCTACAAAGAAATCTTGGTGTGGTGAATTTGAGGCATTAATGAAGAGTAGATTTCAGATGAGTTCTATGGGAGAGCTCACCTTCTTTCTTGGATTACAAGTCAAACAGAAAGAAGATGGTATCTTTATAAGTCAGGATAAGTATGTTGCAGAAATCCTGAAGAAGTTTGATTTTGTCAGTGTTAAGACTGCTAGTACACCAATTGAGACCCAAAAGCCTTCAGTCAAGGACGAGGAAGCCAGTGATGTGGATGTACATCTTTATAGATCCATGATTGGTTCTTTAATATACTTGACTGCTTCTAGGCCTGATATTATGTTTGCAGTCTGTGCTTGTTCTAGGTTTTAGGTCACTCTAAAGACCTCCCATCTAAGTGCTGTTAAGAGAATCTTTAGGTATCTAAAGGGCAAACCCAAACTGGGCCTTTGGTATCCTAGAGTGTCCTCATTGCTGGAAGCATATAAGATAAGTGACTTTGTCTGGTGACAAATCTTGACAAGAAATCCACAACAGGACGGTGTCCAATTTATTATCAAGGAGACTTATTTCTTGGCAATGCAAAAAGTAGACAATTGTGGCTACGTTATTCAGTGGAATAATTTGTTGCTGTGTTGCTGCTATAAATTGCCGTTGGCAAGTTTTGTGGATTCAAAATCAAATGCTAGACTATGGGTTCAATTTCATGAACACAAAAGAATCCAGTCTTTCACTCCAAAACAAAACATATTGCAATTAGGCACCACTTCATAAGGGATGCATATGAGAAGAAACTTATTCAGGTGCTGAAAATTTACTACTGTTGACCAATGTAAGCTGATCTTCTAACAAGACATTTGATGTTAGCAGGTTTCATTCTTGGTTTGTTATCAATTTGGTTGATCAATCCATAAGTTGCATTAGTTAAGGGGAGGCAATATGATTTGTTGTATAGTTTGTATGAAGTGTTTAGTGTGCAGAAGAATCTTGACCATAGTGATGATTTTCATGGAGTTATTTGGGTTTTAGAGAGTCATTGAGAAGAGCTTTAAATGGTACTGAAGCACTGCTGTTGCCAAAATTGTTCATTCTTTGGTTGGCAAAAGTTAGTACCGACAGTGCAAAGTTAATACCGTTGGGCGAATTTGTTCTTCTTGTCACTGATTTGTGACACAGAAAAGAGATTGAAATGCTGTAGTTCTTTCTCATAGCACACATCCTCAAAATTTAACTTTCCTGTTTTTATTTTACCTTTACCAGTTATGTAACCTTTACTTCCTCCAAAAGCAACAGGGCCACCATTAAAGTCTTGATATTCAGCAAGGTAGGCCTTGTTTCCAGTCATGTACCTGGAACATCCACTATCAACAATCCCTTTGTTCTGTAAAGTTATGTGTGGATAATCCTGCACATCAAATAAAAGAATCAATTCACACAAATACTTTCCTTCATTCAAACCCTAATCTCTTACTCACCGACGATCACCAATTCAAAAATCATGGCTGTTCTTGAATCGTGCCCTAAACACAATATGGTCGCCTATTTAGAGAAAACTGATGGAAATGCAGAGTTTCATGAGATTATTGACTTTCTTGCGCGAAGCTCCATTCACAATGCTCTCACTGTAAGTCCAGTAGTCTCTACTACATTTGTTGAACAGTTTTGGATGTCTGCTAAATCCAAAATAATCAACAATGTTAGGTATATTACTGCCAAAGTAGCTGGCAAGCCTGTGTCTATCTCTGAAGCATCAATAAGAAGTGATCTTCTTTTTGATGATGCCGATGGGATAGATTCTCTACCAAATCAGGCTATATTTGATGCTATTCAGCTCATGGGTTATGAGGGGGATTTAACTGTTTTAACATTTAACAAAGCTCTGTTTTCACCCCAATGGAGATTTCTTTTTCATACAATGAATCATTGTATTAGTTCTAAAAGCACCTCTTGGGATCAAATTCCCACTAATATTGCCACTGCAGTAATTTGCTTAACCACTAATCAGAAATATAATTTTTTTAAATTAATTTTTGATGGTATACTTAGACACCTAGATGCAAAGAAAAAGTTTGTTATGTATCCAAGATTTATTTCTGTCTTTTTGGATAAACAGCTAAAGAATGTGCCCGTGCCCTTAGACCATTTCCCTATAAATGCTTTAACAAGTAAAGTTTTCTCCTTTATGGTTAAAAAGGGTAAACATTTTTCAGGGAAAGTCACACCTCTGTTTTCTAACATGTTGGTTCAACCAACAGAGGATGAGGGTGAACAATCAGAAAGACCATCTGAACCACAACTTACACCCTCTCCTCCTCACCCAAGTGAAGTTCATGTTGAGCCTCAGTCTGACCCATCACCTAGACCTTCACCTACTTCTCATATTCCTGATTCCATTCCAGAGAGTTCTAGTGGGAATCATGGAGGTCAGTCATCCAGTGATAGATCCCTTTCAGGGAATGAGGGTGGCATGACACTCCAAAGTGTGTATGATCTTTGTATCTCCTTGTGTACACAGGTTATAGATCAAGCCAAGGAAATTAAACACTTAAAGGCAATGATCAAGAAGCTTAAGAAGAAAGCTAAACTTGTTATCACACACCACAGAGCTTGGATGAAGAGTGTATCCATGAAGCAAAGATTGGCAGGAAAGAAATCCTTAAAGACACAGGGGAGGAAATCTGCTAAAGCTGAACCTTTAGTCCATAAAGATCCAGCTTTTGATGAGCTTGATGATGATGAAATTGACTATATGGAGACTGGGGTTGCTCAATATGTGGGGAGGACAAGATATGTAGTGCATGAAGAGAAGCAAAGTGCAGAAAAGGAAGTTAGTACTGAAGATGCACTAGGTACTGACAAGCAAAAAGATAGTACCGACAAGGAAAAAAGATTTAGTACGACACGAAAAATACGTAACGACAAGGAAAAGTTGTACCGATAGACCAGCATGAAGGTACTGTGATCAAACTGAGGAAGAAAGTGCTACTCCAACACTCAACATATACTCCTACAATTTTGGAGATGGATGATACACTACTTTGCTCAAGTCTTCTCAACATGAGTCAAGCCAAAGCAGTTTCAAGAGAAAGGAGTTAAACTGAAGGATGTAGAGAATATTGAAAGACCAAGGCCTACTTCAACAAGATCCCACTTAACTTTAAAGCCTCTTCCAAAGATTGATCCCAAAGACAAGGGCAAGAAAAAGATTGAAGAAGAAGGAATAGACCATGAATCAGGAAGCATCAATGAATCTGAAAATAAAAGGATAGTTTAAGATGCTTGCTAATGATGAGGAGATTGCAAGAAAGGTGCAAGAGGACTGGGTAGCAGAAGAAGAAGTGAAAAAGTTGACTTCAATGAAGAAGCTACAAAAATGCTGCTCTTATACAAGATTTTGGATGACTTCAAAGCAAGAATTAAAGCTGGATAGGCTCTTCTAGCATTAAGGCTTCATGAAAGAAAGAGTGAGAGCAGTTCACTATGGAAGAAAGATCAAAATTCCTTCATGATACAAATGCAGCCCAAAGAAGGTTTCTTGCAGAACAAAGAGCTATTGCCATCAAAAATAGACCTCCTACAGGAACTCTTTTAGGAGTCAGTTGATGGACTCTACTTGAAAAACATGTTGGAAACAAGTAAACACGCAGACTTGAAGAATAAAACTTTGAAGAAATACAAGCTTTATTGAGAAGTGAAATGGTTTGATGAAATGTTTCCACTGCTGTTGGTTCCACTAAGATGAAGAAAGATTAAAGGGGATGAATGAAAGGAGCAAAAGATCTTGAACAGAAGAGAATATTTAAGAGAAGGTTGCTAAAGAAACTCCAAAGAAAGTAGTCAACAGCAAGGTACCAGCTCAAGGTAGATGTGAAGAGCAGGGTTACCAAAGAAGAGTAAAAGGTGGTCATATGAAGATGGCTTGCTAGGAAAAGGATAAGGACCACAACCAGATGTTGTTAAGTGATGATGAACACAGAACGTGCCTAAAGTTGTGACAATTTTAATGGTACCATAGATAGTGTGAAATAATGGAGAGATAATCTGTCATTGCTAGGTTGAACAACTGGGTCATCTCACCAGATGGAGACTATCTTGTTCATTTACAGAGCCAATGGGAACTTCAGGGCATTCAACTATCTTATGGAGGTACTTCATGTCTTTGATAGGCAAGATTTATTTCACTTGTAGGAGACTTGGTGATGTGATGCCAGTACTCCAGAAGTCAAACTAGAAGGATCTGGTTGTTTCTTTAGGGAAATTTGAAGAAAATGATGGAATCCTTAACAGAAGAGAATGATCAAAGTGATTTCTAGAGTGATCAACAAGATTGGAAGATTGTCACTTGGAGATTGTATGAAGCTTGTGGAGTTTACATACTAGAACTTGAAGATGGGACAGTCATCCATATGTTAGTTGAAAGAAGGGTTTACTGTTTCCCAAGGTTTTAGTGCAAAAGAATGCTTGATCTTGGATTATTAGAGGTTGACAAGAGAAAGTACTGCCTGCCTGATTGATCAGTTATTTATAAAGCATTCAGAGTGATGAAGAAGTGATAATGTAAATGGAGATGAGAAGGGTTTGAGTGTTGGCTAACCACCACACAACAAATGGTCATCAGTTTACCATGCTTAATAGGCATAAGAACTGGCTAGTCCATAAGCAAACGGCTTGTGGTAAAGACTTCTCAAATCCGTTTATGGTTGACAATTTACCAAAAATTGTAGGGTTTTCAACTCACCTTGCTTCATGGAGTATGTAGTGTGGCTAGTCCCAAGATCAAACAGTCTCTTGGTATAAAGACCTACTCAAATCTGTTGATAGCAGATAGTTTGCTAAAAAACTTTATGGTTTAGTCAATGCACCATGTTATTGGCAATGAAGCATTCGCTAGTCTAAAAGCATACGGTATTTGGTAAAGACCAAATCAGTTTTGTTGCATGGTTGCCGTTTTACCATAAAATGGTTATGGTAATTAACTCACCATAATTTTTCTATAAAGAGTGGACGATCCATAAAGCAACGGCTACTGGTTAAGGAAAAATCAAATCGTTTCATGGCTGGTAGTTTGCCAAAAACTACAAAGCCAACTTAGTTGGATTGTTGCTGAAAAGATGTTGCTGTGTTGCTGAAAAGATGTTGCCGTTGAAGACATGTTGCTGATAAAGATGGATAGCTGAAGATAATTAAAGATCAAGATTAGATAAAGTGTTTGGATACATCCTCCAAGAACTTAAGAAGAATAAACCAAAGAAACATGAAGTTAAACAATTTCAACAATCATGTTTAGGGGAAGATTATTGGGAAATATACATTCCTATTAAGTACGTTATTTCTATTTCTTAGTACCACTACGTTATAAGTTAGGTACTGAACAGTCAAAATGCTTTAGTATTGTTCATATAGTAATAAGTAGTCAAATAGTTCAGTACGTTTATGTGATTTGTATGAGATTATTATAGGAAAGATATGTATTATCTTTTACGCGTTTTGTAAGCCTGTTAGGGTTTATCCTTGGTCTATAAAAGGAACCCTACGGCATTAGAGATATGATACACAAAGACAATACACAGATCTCATTATACATCATATCTCATAGTATCTAGTAATTGTAATCATTTAAAGCAGATTAATAGAAATCAAAGTTTTTGTATTCAATTATTCTTCTTAATACGTATTGTTGTAGATTTCGATATACACTAAGTATTTCATAGTCAGTGTTCTCTATAGATCAATCTGTATTTATACAGTTGGCTATCACCTTAGCCAGGCTGGAAAGATCAGTTCAGTTTGGGAACTCACAGGAAGTGCTTAAGACTGCTAGCACCGTATCCTAATGTTCTTGCATTGTTTCAAAATCGATGTTCGGACGACAACCTTTGTTATTAAGAATACCCACACTGAAAATGATTTGCAAAAAATAAAACGATGGTTATCTGTCGGGCCGATCTGCCATGACCATATTCCGTGAATTCCTCGCAATCTGAGACATGTTTATACTAGGGTGGATGAAACTCAAAGTGGAAGTTGTCAAGCTTATATATTTCCCTATTCCCTATCCGATAAAGCTAAAACCTGGTTTAACGAACCTTCCAATGAAGAGTCTTAATAAATGTAGGGATCAAATGGAGAATAGTATTTTTATAAACAGATTCTTTATACCTCTATCCATTGTTTCACCGTCTTATTACTCGGAATTTGGAAATTTCTCTCAAACATATGTGAAATGTCTAAACCGAAGCAGGGTTACGGCCTTAAGAACATGCTTCGGAAAATTATCATGGGCTACGGTCTGACCAAATGAGCTAATATTCAAATTTCTATCACGTCTAGACGAACCCACTAAAGAATCCTAGACATAACGGTGGAGAATCCTATCTACAAAAGTCCAAATCATGCTTTTCATTTATCAAGGATAAATCCTTTTCGAACATTATTGGCCATTAAATCTAAAAACGAGCAATCATCGATAAATTTCGTTGCTTTTGCCGATGGAAGTGACTAGTATACTGTTACTTCTCGATTTATGGGGAAAAATTGGAGGTGTGATTCTATATTATAAGCTTAAATGAAGAATTGCAAGATATGCATGAGAAATACAACGAGCTTAGAGAGGGAAATTGCTTATAAAAACATAATAACGGATGACACCCCGATTTGTTTAGCGAACAACCATGATAGCATAATTACATCCAATATGAAGGTAATAAAAAACTAATTCTCAAGACTCGTATTTCTTACCATTCCTATTATGATCGTAATGATTCTGAGAAATCGCTCGCAGAATTAAACAATGATTTGTGAAATGATTCGAAAGAATTTCAATAAGTGTATCAGTAGCCATGAGAAACCATTCATGTTTAATACTTTTTTGATCGAGACTGATGGTAAAACCACTAGTGTTGTACCTAACAAAAAATGTCTAAAACCTATCAACAAGAACCTCAATATAAACTGATCTTTGATAATATTAATGACTAAATTTCTTGGATGAGATCAAAGAGTTAAAAGTATGTTTTTCATGAAGAAGTGAGTTAATGATATGATTTAAAAAAAATAAAGCAAAATGAAAAGGAATTGCCAAAATTTAAAATTAAAAAGATGGAAAAGAAAAATAGATGGAGTGGTCGAAATCTCAAACATAGCTTCAGAACTAAACCGATGGACTGTTAACCATACCTCCACCTCAAGCTCACACTGAGCAAAGTGAATGTCTATTCAACAGGATGTGAAAAGTCTGATGATTTCCAAAAACTCAAAATGATCCCCCACCTCCTATCATCGTTGACAATTTAAACTAAAAAAGATAAACTATTAAGATAACAAAAAAGGCTATCATTGTTATTATTTTCTGGTTAAAAACAAAAAGAATATCCATTCCGTGAATATATTCTAAAAATACCATACCCCAAGTTTTGAGTGGGATCATTCCACTTGAACCGTATCTTAAGGAATCTTATATCAAGATAAGCTATTAATTATAATAATAGTAGTGATAGTAAATATTAATAAACCCTATAAAAAAAAACTAACACAAAAAAAAAAAAATAATATATATATAAAACAAAAATTTGCAAGTCTTTAAAGTATGTCATGCTTAGGCCTTTTTTCGTGTGTCGCGTATCTCGATTTCTGCATCCAAAAAAGAATTTTTTAAAGCTTCGTGGGTGTGTTCGCTAACATGGAAACCTTCACGAGCTATACTCGTCCACTCTGGACACCGAGGGGTTTAAGGCTTGTTGCATTATGCTAGAATGCAACCGCGGTGCCTATGAAAAATGCGTTTTAGTTATTTTACGGTTTTTTAGTTGTGTTTATTTGCAGATTAAATAAAAAAGGTGGAGCAGCTTGGATTGGTGGTTAGCATTTTACACTTGGAGACTTATATAATTGGAGTATTATATTACATGTGGTAGAATACACATGCATGGCGCTTCGTTTCGCGCCATATCCTTCATAATTTAGCCAAGCACTTATCAAACCAGAGAAGTTTCAAATTTACGCATAATGCTCTACTTAAGTGTGGAGGAGCTCTCGCTCCTCACTAAAAAAAAGAACATAATGGAATCACTCAAGGATAGCTCCAACGTAGCTATATCTCTCTATGCCCCGAGAAGTATCGTTTTCCCTTAATTTTCCCTAGTTTCTATATTTATCAGTTCTCACATTGAGGGCAATGTTCAACTTAAGTGTGGAGGGGTAGAAAATAGGAAAAATTAATCATGTCCCTCCAAGTTTGCCCTGCATAAATTTTCAAACTTTCTACTGATATTTTTTGGAAAATTAAAAAATTAATATATACTTTCCTTTAAAAATTAAAAATGCATACGCTTAGTAAGGCAAATCCAATCGGATTTACATTTTAACTAGCAGAAAATCAATCCACTAAAATTGTGAGAAATTTAGCCTTAAAGAATTCGAGTATCCATCTTTGATACCCAAGATAATTTTTGCCTTTAGCCCCTAAAGTTTTATAAAAAGAATTGTGGGCTTTTGTTGGGCTTGGGTTTTGTGTTGGGCTTTTGGGCTTGTATTGGGCTTTTGGCTGGGCCCAATATGGTTTAGGCTTATGTTATTGGGCTTTTTCAAGCCCAATAAGGTTATGAAGTGGGTTTTGTGTGTACAATGGCTGAGATTGGCTGTAACTGGGCTAGGATTGGGCCTTCAAAGTCTTCACAGTCTTTGTCAATTGCACACAAATGGGCTGTTGAAATTGATTGAGGGCCCATTTGGTCTTCACAGTCTTCATAGTTATACTATTGGGCTTTCCCGGCCCATCAGATGGGTTGAGATTGCATCCAATAGTATTCTTCAGTTCCGGCTCCGGTTTGACTGCTGATTCTTCTGTATTGACTCTGACTTTGGCCTTGATTCTGCACAGTCTTTTCCATTCCATGCTCAGTTTTGTCATTTTGGCTTGGTTTTCTGTCTTTTTGTTGATATCCACTTCCTGCACAATACAAATGCAAAACAAACATATATTTGGCAGTTTTTGTCTGTTTTTGGTCATTTAAGCTCGTTTTTAGAGGTAAAAGATATGTGTAATTAAGCACTTATCATGTACTACGATCTCTATTTTGGCGGGAAGACCTTGATGGAGGTAGAGAACGTGGGTTTGACTTTCTGACCTTTGCTCTAGTTTTGTCGAAGGCCCACCGCGAAGGGTGTAGGGCTTCGCGTGTCGGATTCCCATACTGGTAACCATCCCGAAGATGGTTTTACGCCACTCAAAACTATTCAAAGGTTATTGGTTACAATTGGGAGAAGATCTCATTCGGGCTTTGAAGGGGAGGCCTTCGAGCTAGAGAGGAGGGTGCATCATCAGTTTTCATTGGTATGTTCCATAAAAATGTTTAAATTTGGGTTAAATTTACCATCTACGCTATGCTTCATTATATTACTCATCATTTTAAGAACAAAGCAAAGGCAAATCAAGAAATAACGCTTTATTTCCCCCTACACTTATTTTGAGCATTGTCCCCAATGTTCTTAAAAGTATTCGTAAAACGAATAAATGGAAAAAGAAAAGGCAAAAAAAACTATTACTCTCCTGGTTTTGCTCAATTATGGAGAAGAAACAAATGATCCCAGCTAAATCGTCATCCAAGAATCTTTTACATGAAACTCCTAAGAACTCCTGTGCTTCTCCTTATCAAATTTAACTTGTAAAGCAAGACAAGAAAACAACTACACCTAGCGTAAAATTCGGCGGAATGATAATATACAACGAAACTATTAGGGTTTTGACAATACGCAAACAATAAACATAGGATGAATGTGTTAATGTAATTGTGGTTTTCTGCAAGTTTTAGGAAAATTACAAAGTTTAGAAATTATACAAAACTAATTTTCAAGAATTAAAAATATACGAATTTTACTATAGTTGGGCTGGTGACGCCGTCAGGATAATTCCTGATGCTGTCTCCAGCGTCTATAAAGAAATTTTTGTTCTTTCTTGGAAAATTTTCTACATGCAAATCCTATTAGTTATTTCCTGGAGAATTACTACATAAACCACAAAAACAAATAACATAATCATATGACTCGAAACAGACACATAAGACACAAACTAATCTAAACTATTTATTTAATATGCTTGAAATGGTTCTTAGAAACCGGATAATTTCCTTTAGACTTTGATGTAAAATACCTTTGATTGCAATTAAGACGAAGTTAAAGACAAAACAAAGCATGATCACATAATTCAAACATATAAAAATAAATGTTAAAGAATTAAAACACACATGACACTCCTAAATTGCATGAAATAGAAGATTGGGTTGCCTCCCAAAAAGCGCTTTTCTTTAACGAGTCTTGTAGCTAGACTCGGAGTCACACTCCTTACGTGACTCCTCCTTTGTCACTTACTTCTTCTTCTTCCAGTCCAGTCAAGTATTCGGGTCCAAGCTCTAAACATTCTTTATAGAACCCTAATATCTTATTCATCACGTATTCTACTCCTCTTCTTTTGTCCTCTATGTTCCTAAAGTAGACTGATTTTGTATGCTCTTTTCCTAAATCCGTTAGCGAATTAAATTGCTCTATCTTATGGGGCATTTTATAAGCAATCTCACCGGTCCCATTTGCAAACCTCACTATTCCTAATGATAAATCATGAGTCATGTTGGATATTTCAACAAAAGGCTTTCCTAGTACTACTTGTGACAGCCTAGGGTCTATAACTGAACTAATATCCTCAACGATCATGAAATCAAAGTTTTTTACAAAGATATGCATCCTTCTAATTCTCCCTGTGAAGTTACGTATTCCTCAAATACCCTCAGGATCTTTGGTATGTGTTTAATTACACATACCTTTTACCTTTAAAAACGAGCTAAAATAACCAAAAACGGACTTAAAATGCCAAATATATGCTTGTTTTGCTAATTGTGTTGTGCAGGAACGGATATCTAAGAAAAGGACGAAAAACAAAGCCAAAAACGACAAAACTGGGCACGGAATAGGAAAGTGTGTGAAGACGAAGCCAAATCGAAGCCAAAATGTCAATCAAGTCAAAAAGTCAACATGAAAGTCAAACGGTCAAAGTCAAAGTCAGAAGAAATATAACTTGAGGGACTGAAATTGCCAATTCCCCAAGGTTATATTCTTAAAGATTAAAGACAAGGGCTGATTTTGCAAATTACTTGAAGTAACAAGTGGGGGGGCAAAACTGCCAAGTCCCCATACTTGTATTACACAAGGACCGACTTTGCAAGAACCTTATATGAGTTGAGGGGGCTTTCTTGCCAAACCCTCAAACTCATTTAACCAAAAGGACGAAAATTGCAAACACCCTTATAACCATGAGGGACCAAAAGGGGCAAATCCCAAACTTGTGCCCTGTCACCCCTAACCTTTTCATAACACTTTTTCCCGCCCAATTTTCCCCCCAACGAACTCACGGGTTCACCTCCTTCCTTTTATCCCATAACCCCAATTCCACCATGGATAAACCTTTCCCTCCCCCTCCACTAAGCTTTCCCAGCTGTAAGATTGCCAAGTTGGCAATCCCACAACTCCCCAAGCTTATTTCGACGGTTTAGATGATCCGAACAAGCACCAAGGTGAATGAAGGGCCAAGATTTATTTGTGTTCACACTCTCACAACAAACACACTCTCTTTTTGTGTCTACAAACAAGCACAGCTTGCAAGAAGACAAAGAGACCAAGAAATGCAAGAACCCTAGTCGTTTTTACTATAAAAGCATTGTAAAGCCCTTGAGGCTAGGGAGTAGTTTTTATGTAGTTTTTTTTAGTGTTTAAAAAAATCTTAGTGTGTAATTTCTTTTTCAGTTTTAAAAACTTTTATGTACTGTTGTTTTAAGATTAATGAGAAGTGAATTTTATGTTTTATTGTTTGTTTAATATCTTTAAGAAATTATAAGTCATTTAAGCTATAAATACTTCTTTCAAACTGTTTTTAAAACTATTAATCAAAAATCTAAAAAAAGGGGACAAAGTACTGTGTGATCAAGAATGGATGAATAAGCTAATTTGGAAGGCTTATTGGGATTGCTTAGTTAAAGCTTATTTATAAGCTTTGGGTAGGATTTAGAGCTTATTAAGTTTCAATAATCCTGTTTTGAGCAAAGGATTTAAGGTATGATTTCCTGTTAAAATTTTGCTTATTACTGTAGCAAATAGCTTATTAGCTTATTTTTAGCTTATTACTGTTCTTGTGTGCTTATTTATGTCAATTAATGCTTAAGTGTGCTTCTTAGTTACTTTTCACTTCATTTTCATACAAGTTGCTAAAAACTGTCAAATTTAAGCTTATTCTGCCTAGCTTATTATCTATCTTAAAGTGCTTATTTGTTTAACTTTTTACCTTTTTATTGTTTAATATTGTTTAAGTATTATTAGTCTTTTAAAATTTCAGTTTAACTTAGCTTTTATAGGTTTTTAAATCACTTTTTAGAAATTTAAGGGGTGTTTGGGTTAACACTAAAAACGGGTCAAAACAAGTTTTTGGTATGGGTTG
>BQNB010029274.1:0-55884 GCA_026074375.1 Tanacetum coccineum | reverse complement strand
TCGTTAATCTATAAACCTTTCACCTTTTAAATCCCGAGCCCAAATCATAACCCTTAGCCCAAACCCTTTTATAAAAGCCCAAGTAAAAAAAACATTTAAACGGGTCAAACGAAATCGTTATAAAGAAAATGGCGCGAAGGATTTTTACTATTCATCCATCGTCCCAAACTAATTACCCTGCTCAAATTGGAAGGGTAAAATCCCCTCCCTTTCAATTAATGATGTGGCCAAAAGATTCTAAGTGCCAAGCAATGAGTCAGCAGCAAAACGTCACTCTTAACTTTTGATTGGCCAAGACACCTCAAGGGGAATGACACGCGTACTCAAACAAACACACCAAATGTGGAATTTTGCACTAAAATCAAGCTAAAAGAAGCACGCCCTCCAAAGATATAGGATTGCCAGCTTGGCAATCCGTGTGCTCACTAGTTGATCCAACGGCTAAAGATTGAGAGCCAATGATTGGAAGAATTCAAGGGACGAGATCAAAGCAAAGAGGAGCGTGTGCAGAGGTCTAGATCCTTCTCTCCAGGCCTATAAATACAAGACCTCTCTCACTCACATAGATGTATCTAGTGTAGCTTAGTGTAGAATTTAATTTAGCTTTTAAATGTAATTTTCTCTTTAAAGTCATTTAGCTTATTATGTTTTCAAAATCATTGTAATTCTCTTTTCAATAGATTGTAATCCGTTTGTTAAATCAATAAGAACTTAATTTTCATAGTGTCTAATTGTCATTTCATATTTTCATTTATAAACAGTTTTGTTAAATAAGCTTTCTAATGTTCAAATAAGCTCATTAAGCTATCATTTACACTATTAAGACTAGCTCTTCACTTAGTTAAGCTTTTATAAAGCCTAACTAAGCTAAATAAGACTTTAAATCCTCCCATCAAATTACCACAGCTTCTTAAATGGAAGGGAAGCCAATAATGGAAGGGCTTCCAGGACCACACCAGCTTATCCAAGGATAAGCTGGAGCTTGTTGATCAGCTCTTGGAGCAATTGTAGCCTTGTTTGAGCATAGGCTATTGTAAGTTTCTTTAATTTTTCTTTTATAGCTTTAAATTTTGCTTATTAGCTTTAAACTGCTTATTGATTGCTTATTATAGATTAGAATTGCTTATTTCTGCTTAGTGTACTTATCTGTTGCTTATTTAGTATACTTTTTAGGAAAAAAATTAGTTTGCAAGTAGTTTTTATGAAAAACAGTTTGAAAAACCAAAAATATTAGTTTAGCTTATAGCTTATTGTTCTGGCATTTTAGTTTGTTTAAATCTTCTTAATAAGTCTGTTTTTAGCTTTGTACTATCTGGTATTATGGAATTATGCTTTAAATCTCTATATTACAAGCTTAATATGTCTTTAAATTACTTAAAGGGGTGTTTGGATTATGACAACACTAACTAGAGTTTGTGCTATCAAAGGCTATTTGTTCTTTTAATCTTAGTTTAAAATTCATATTAAGGTTTGATATCTAGGTTTTAAGGTATTAGTTAGGTTTAATCTAATTTTTATCAAGTTTGCTAGTTGATGGTTTGAATCTTTAGCATTAGATCAGTTTAGAATGCATTTTTAGTTTAAATCTTTTCTAGGTATTGATATTAAATCTTTTCTAGGTATTGATATTGCTTCATTTGTTCTTGGTTAAGTGTTTTTAAGTAGTTTGAAACTAGTCTCTTAGCCTACATCAAGTTGTTTTGAGTTTTGGTTATAAAGTGTGTCAAATGCATCAGCAGTTTAAAACTGCAAACAACCTTTTTCAATCTCAAAATTTAGCAAGTTAAAATAGTTTTTAGCTTTTCAAATTTTGTTTACAATTAGTTTTTAAGTCACCGTCAATCTGCTTTAGCTTATTTTGTCTTTAAAAGTTCATTAAGCTATCTGATTTTAAGCTTAAAATAAGCAATTTGTCTTTTCATAATAAAAAGTGAATTCAGTATATGCTTAGTCTCTAAGCAGTTTTCTACAAGCTTTTTCCTTGTTCTCTTGATTTTCAAACTATGTTTCAAAAGCTGATTTGAGTAGTCTTTTGGATAAGCTTTCTAGAAATTTAAGTCTCTTTGCCATAAGGTTCCTTTTACCTGCTTAAAATTCAGCTCAAAGTTGCCCTTCAGGCCTGTTTGGTATGCAGTTTATTAAAAGTACTTATTTGAAATTTTCAGCTTATGGCTTATTCTTCTTACTCTTTTCTAGCTCAGATTAGCTTATTAGGATAATTTTAGTTTAGTAGCAGCTTATTAAGTCTTAGTTTTAGCTTATTTCAGTTTTTAAGTTTACTAAGTTTTGAAAAATACCAAAAAGAAGTTAAGTTTTTTTTGTCAAGGTTTTAGTTGATTTATGGCTTATTTGGTAGGTTTTATAAGCAGTTCTTTTTATAAATTTTGCTTATCCTCATCTAATCTACAACTTTGTTTTAAAAATTTTGAAAAATAAAAAAAATAATAATAACAAGAGGCATGATTCGAACCTGTGTCCTCTTGCTTCTCACACACACGCCTCACAAACACACACTGTCCATCGTGCCCTTGGGTCTTTTTCAAACATTCTTTGCTTTATTAATTTCTTAAACACTCTTTGTTTTCCTTTTTAGTTATATAAGCCGTAGCTTAGTATTAGCTTATTAGGGCTTATCGTTTCAGCTTATTTTCATTTATCATTTTTATAAAATCCAGCACTACTTTTTACACTTTTAGTAATTTTTCCAAATTTTTAGAAATAGATTTAGTATTTTTAATCATTTTTCTTAATTAAAAACTTTAAAAAGTCATAAAAATAGAAAAATAATCAAAAAAATAAAATTCTTTTTTCTAAAATTTTCTTTTATCATATTTTAGGCTTAGGATTTAAATTTACTTTCGTAGGGTTAATATTTTGTAATTTCACTTTTTAAAGAACGGGATTTGATCCCCGTTCTCGTTTTCTTCATTTTTAAGCTTTAAACACCCTCGTTTTAGAATTTCCTTATCCTTTTCTTTTTAAATAGTCAAATAGGATTAGAAATAGTTTAGAAAATCATTTAGGGTTTAATTTTAGTATACTTGCTTATTTGTCGCGTTTTATTAAATTCCCGTTAACGTTTTTTCGTAGTTAGTTTTAATTGTGCCTTTATTTGCTCACTATTAGGATTTTAGAAAACAATCATCTTCGAACCAATTCAAGTCATTGTCCAAATAACAAACGGGGTCTTAATTTCATAAATCTTTGGGAAAACGACCCGGTAATCACTTATCGGTAAATATACGTGAATAATATTTTGTGTAGATTTTCCTTATTACCTTTGTCCTCAAGGGTAATTTTGGGATTTCTTTATACTTTTGAATATTATACGTATCATAATTACTACATCAATAACAAATGCAATAACATATCAGGATAACATACATTTAGAAAACACTTGTATTCATGGTTTATAGCATGTATCCCCCTCGCGTGTTTATGAAACATTTAAAAGAGTTAAATGCGAAGCTATGAACTTACCTTAACAGTACAGGGAAATCTAATTGATGGCAAAAGTATATCAAGTGAAAGTAATGGCTTCATCATGTAACCTGAGGGTAATATGTCAAGTCTTAGTGTGATTTTTTATGTTTTCAAAACTTTATAAAGTTTAACGTATTATTTTGATTTATTAATTTATGGAAATATTGTATCACTGTTCGGGCTATCATAATCCAGAGGCCATGTAGTATCGTTTGAGGAGCTAGGGCACTTTAAATCGTAAACCCAGCAAACTCGTCAAACAAATACTCAAATGGAACCCCTCACATGAAATTCCCTAGTAACGTGATACGATAAGATTTTAAGTTTCTTCAAAAGTTAGTCGATGATAAGTTACGTTAATTATATAACGTAATTGTTTTATAATGCGTCGATCGTTGATTAATAACGATAATTGTGTCGGGTTTTAATAAAATCGAGTTTTATAATATTAATATATATTTTTATAATTTATATAAAAATATTATATCTTATATTTTTAAGTTTGCAAAAATGGCAATATATACCCTTGATTTATAAACTTTTACAAGTTTAGTCCTTTATATATAAAGTATATATAATTTAAACCTTTAACTTTAGAACTTGGCAAAATAGGTCCTTATAGTTATAACTTTGGAATAATGACATTTTCAGCCCCTCTAGTTATAAATTTCAGAAAGTTACGATATATACCCCTTGCATGGAAATAATTTACAAATCAAGTCCAAAAAGCCATGCAAGCTTATTTTAGGGTTCCAAATGATATTTACAGGTTATAGCTTATTAGAATAAGCTAAAATAAGATGTTCTAAGGTAACAAAAGTTTAGAAAAAGAATTCGTTAGCTAGAAAATCAAAACGGGTCATTTTTAGGGTTTTAATAAAAAACGCATGGGTTTGAGGATTCAAGGCTTCAAACAAGAGTTTATATATGATCTTAAGAGTATTATGAATATTCTAATACAGATTATAAGCTTATTGAACAAGATTTTGAGCTTACTTGAGCTAAAATGGGTCGAAATGGGGTTTTCGGGTTCGTACGCCTAGTAACGACTTCAAGAGCTTCTTTTTCTTGGTTCTTGGCTTCAATTCTGATCTTAGGGACTTCACTTGACCTTCCTTGATCCTCCTTAGAACTCCATTTGTGTGTGTGATAGATTTTGAGGTGTGATTTGAATGAATGGGGGTGTTCGGCTATTTATAGGTGCAAAAACACCTTGGTGTCCAAGTTTGGTGTTTGGATTAGTGTCAAAGATAGGATAGATGACTAAGGGCATCTATGTTGATGACTCTTGAGGGATAGAGGTGTAGCTAAGCTTGATGGAAGGTTATGGTGAAGGTAGGGGTGACGAGTACAAAGGGGTGACAAGGAGGTGACAAGGCCAAATTTGGTAGCCAAGGGAGGTGATTGAGGTGCTTGGTTGCTTGCTTGTGACATGGTAGTGAGGTCATAGAGGTGCTTGAGGTGCTAGGTTTCTAGCTTAGGTGTAAATGGGTCAAAATAAAAAGAAAAGAGGGTGTCGGGTTGGTTTAGGGTTTCGGCTTAGGATTTAGGGTTTTTAATTCGTGTTAGGGTTAGGATTAAGGATAGATTAGGGTTTAGGATTAAGGTTAGTGTTAGGATTAGGGTTTAGGATTAAGGTTTAGGTTTAGGATTAAGGTTTAGGGCTTAGTTTTTGGTTTAAAATGAAATTAGGGTTTTAGGGTTTTTGATATAAATGTTAACGTTTAATGCTTGTTTTGAAATAACGTTTTGAAAAGTACGTTAAATGGATAATGTACTTGGTAAAATATATATTAAGATATAGAATTGACATATTAGGATGTTTACATGATATAAACATAGATATAGATGGCATTGGTAGAGGTTGCGTGAGCTCGTTTACTTTAGAGATGCAAGTTACGTTGCATAATGAGATAAAGCAAAAATTTCCCTGTAAATAGGTGATATATATATATAATAGATGGATATTACAGTGCATCTAATTTAATAGATGGGTAATTACATTGATAAAAATTACGGGTTGTTATATATACACAGTTTATTATGCACTTAATCTTGAAAGTTATTCCTGCTTGATTGTATAATTTCGCCCGAATATAGCTTCACACATGTTCGAAGCTAGCTTGTATGTCACTCACGGATTTGTTAATACAGCTTCCAGAAATCACTAAAATAACTCAACTTGCCATATGCATTTCATGAATAGTTTCGTAGATCAAATTAGATCCTTTAATGCCTTAAAATTTTGTGAAAATATAACACAAAAAGTAAGAATTTTAGTTCTGTATAACTGAAGTATACCCATGTTGCCTTTACTACACATTTGTTACATTAATAAATTGACAGTAAGAGATCCAAGGTAAGGTATGTAAATATCTTATGGGACCAAGTGACTGTCATTTTGAGATATGTTGACTTTTCAAATAGGGCTAATGGGTTTCTTCATATTCTTCATGAATTAGATTTAATCCTAGGTTTCTAATGTTGGGAATACTTAACCAGTCAAAACACTTCCAATATTGTATAATACAAGTTGGATATCGTCTCTATTTAGAAAAGGTAGGAAAATACTTGTCTTTATGTTATCCTTCTTACATGGTAGAAATTAAACATTACAAGAATCAATCCTTTTGTAACTAGATGGATCAAAATTTTCGCCTCTAATGTGTGTGCATAATAAAGTGATCATATCATAAAATGTTCATTAAGTGGCCATCTACCCTCCCATGCAGATATCTACCATACGTCAAGAATTGGAAGAAGCAAAGCAAGCAGTAATAGAGTCAGAGAAAAAGCTAAAATTCAAAGAGGAACAGCAGCTGCTGCCATGGCAGCTAGAGACGCAGCTGAGACATCATTGAGATTGGCAGACACGAGAGCTACCCGCTTGAGGGAACGGGTGGAAGAGTTGACTAAGCAACTTCAAGGACTCGATACACGAAAGATCTCAAGCAATGCACACAGGTCTAGATACATATGATGGCCTTAGCAATGGCTCGGTTTGGACCCTATAGGAGGACCCCGTATACCAGACACGCATCAAAATAGTTCAAATGAAATGGAGCTTTTTGAGCCTCTTTATTAGACAACATTTGTTGTTTTGGTTCAACTTTCTTTTTTTAGTCATACGCTTATAATGATAGAGTTTTTTTTCTAGAGTCTTCCTTATAGACGATGTTCAATGTTGTTAATCTATTTGTTGGGAAACCTGCATACTTTTATTAGTATAAATCGAATGACAATAACACAATAAATTAACAGACAGTAATTAACAGAAAATTAAAGCAGTATTTAAGAACGAGGCTCGTGTTTAACACGATTCCTTTAAAACAGATTCGCCGTCTGTTTCCCAGAACATCCAAAGCTGTTGTATAGCCGGACTTGACAGACTTGCCTGAAAGATTACAAAAAGGATCGAGTTTTCTGATCGATGGAACTGCTGGAAATAGCCTGTTATGTATGGTATAGGAGTATCATTTTCTGTGTGTGAAAAATGAATCAGAAGAGGTCGATTTATAGCTAAACCCTATCTTGGTCACCAAGCCAAGATAGCTGCTAAAATGCAGCTGATTTAAATCATCAGTATATATCTAAACCTTAATCAAAAAGTTTTAGATAAACTAGATAATTTAAACAAACACAGAATATTCTGGAAACCTTATCAGATAAGAAAACGAAATAAGTAGCAAAAAGATACGCGCATAGGCGACTTTTCAGAGTTGCATTCGTGTCCGCAGGTCGGGCGGGCTCGCATGAGTTCAGAAGCTTCGAACATATTTTGGTCCAGAAATCCCATTTTCTGCACCCCCCCCTGTGCGCGCACGTAGGTGTGGGAGCATAACCAACCTAAAGGATTTTGGTAGCCAATACCAAGATGTCCTTATAAACCACTATCTACTTCCCTTTTGGGCGATATGGGATAGTTTTAGTTCCCAGATTTTGTGTTTCACGTGCCTCACTTTAAGACACGATATCTCATTCATCTTAACTACACTTTGGACATACTTTAGCTCGTTGCGAAGCTCTCTTCGAGGAGAACGCAAAGCCCCAATCTAATATAAAGATATATAACATCTACATATGTTAAATGGTGTCCAAAGTTTGCAAAAACTCATTTTGCAATAACCATTTTTCCAACAATCCCCCACATGAATGGAGATCGGTCCTTTCACATGCCTGTATGGAACTTTCGCGTACCATCGCATGCCTTTTGGCTTGTGTAATGCTCCCGGTACTTTCCAACGGTGTATGATGGTCATATTCCATGGATCTATGATAGAAAAGACATGGAAGTGTTTATGGATGATTTCTCGGTTTTTGGGGATAGTTTTGATTCGTGCCTCTCCAATTTAGAAAAGATGCTAAAAAGGTGTGAAGACACAAATTTAGTTCTTAATTGGGAGAAGTGCCACTTTATGTGTAAAGAAGGAATTGTGTTAGGACATAAAATTTCGAAGTCGGGAATTGAGGTCCAAAATTTATTTCGAACGTTGTAAAGTCGATGTTACGACTAAGCTCCCTCCTGTGGCTCCGATTGGTACCGTCAAAAGTCGTAGAGTTTCTAGGACATGCGGGTTTTTATCGTCGTTTTATCCAAGGACTTTCTCCAAATAGCTTAGACACTATGACTCATCTTCTTGAGGGGGGGGGGGGGGGGGAAAGAAAACACCGTTTGTGTTTTCTAAGGATTTTATTGATGCTTTTGAGACTCTTAAAAAGAAGCTTACCGAAGCTTCGATCTTAGTTGTCCCCGATTGGAACCTACCTTTCGAACTTATGTGTGATGCTAGCGATTTTCCAATTGGTACGGTTTTGGGACAACGAAAGATGAAGCATTTTCAGCCTATACATTATGCTAGTAAGACGATAACCAAAGCTCAAATTCATTACCTTACGACGGAGAAAGAAATGCTTGCCGTAGTTTATGCTTTTGAAAAGTTTCGGTCATATCTTGTCTTATCTAAAAGCATAGTGTACGGATCACTCGGCTTTAAAATACTTATGGAAATAACAAGTACCAAGCCGAGGTTGCTCCGTGTTCTCCTCCTACAAGAATTTGTTATTCACATGTGATAAAAAAAGGAAGTGGAACCTCGCGGCGGGTATCATTTATCTAGACTTGAGAATCCTCATAAGGATGTGTTAGAAAATAAAGACATAAATGAAAATTTTCCTTTAGAGACTCTTGGTAAAATTTCTAGTGAAAGTACCCCATGGTTTGCGGACTTTGCAAATTTCCATGCGGGGAATTTTATCATCAAAGGAATGACAACTCAACAAAAGAAGAAGTTTTTCAAGGAAGTGAAACTTATTTTGGACGAATCCCTATCTTTTTCTTTATTGGTGCATATTCAAATCATTTTCGAAGGTGTGTGCATGGGCTAAGAATGATGCTAATGATTATCCTTCAAAGCTTGTCATTAAGGACCCCACCGGGGGCACATCATATTGCCAATCTCACGCTCGAAAGTATTTGATGCCTGTATTTCTTTTTCGCATCCGACCATTTATCGAGAGTTGCTACCATACTATGATCAGATCTTGTGATACGTGTCAAAGACAAGGCAAAATTTCACAAAGAGATGAAATGCCTCAAAACACTATTTGAGTTTGTAAATTTTTTGATGTATGGGGTATCGATTTTATGGGACCATTTCCGTCTTCACGTGGGAATAAATACATCCTCATAGCCGTTGACTATCTTTCGATGTGGGTGGAGATGAAGGCGTCCTCTCACAAATGATGCTCTTGTTTGTAGTTTAAGTTTTTGAAATCTCTTTTCGCCAAATTCAGAAAACACCATGAGCTATTTATAAGCGAATGTGGTATCCCATTTTTGTAATGATCAAATTTGCTAAGTAATGTTAAGTATTGGGGTCCTCATCGTCTTGCTAATCGCTTCATACCCTTAAACGGATTCATCGGCGGTAAGTGGAGTGTCTAATTCAGTTTGAAACGTATTCTAGAAGGACGGTGGAGGAAAACGGTTGCATCAATGGTTGCCGACAAACTAGATGAGCTTTATGGGCATTATGTACCGCTTTTAGACACGATTAGTTGTAAGACTTACAAAACTAGTATACGGAAAAGTATTGCCATTTTACTATTCGAGTTAGGAGTTTTTTTCTACAATTATACCCCGCTCCTAACTTCCCAATAATGTTATATAATTTGTATTTAATAAAATAATTAATTATTTTTATAAAATAATCATAATTTTTTAACTAGATAATTTATATATAACATAATATATAATAATAAAGCATATTGGGCTTGAACATGTAAGATTTCGATCTTCAAACGCGGGTAATTATCGAAGTTAAAATTAATGAACTTAATGAGGTTTCGTGATCAAGCTTACGAGAATTCTTTGATATATAAAGAGAGGACAAAGAAGCTTCACGACTCTAAGATCAGAAACCACATTTTCAATGTTGGTGATCGAGTTTTACTCTTCAACTCTCGTCTAAAGATATTCTCGAGAAAGCTTAAAACTCGTTGTCTGAGACCTTTTTACCATTCACCAAAGTTTTTCCTTACGAAAACCATCGAGTTATTCTCAACCCGATGGTCCAAACTTTAAGAGTGGTCGGTAGTGGATAGAATGGTCATCTGTTGTGAAGCATTACTTCGAGGAGGGGATTACACCAAGGTAGTCCAGGATCTCCAAACTTTCTCCAAGAACAAATGAATTCGGGGATCGAGTTAAGCTATGTGACTCGGTTACCAAAAACAAAGAGCTTCATGGGAGGCACCCCATGCTTATCCATATTTCTTCTTTCTTATTTCTAATGTGATTGTGAGGAGGGCTTGTACTCTTCGGATTCTAGTTGTTTTGCTGCGTGATCTTTTTTGTAGGTGTGGATTGACCCAAAATTTTTGATGACTCTAGTGTTCCGGTGTTTTCGTCCCAGGTAAACTCGAGCTTTCACTAGCCTTTTGCTTGTCATTAGTTTGGGGAATTCTGATATACTAAGAGTATTATCGAAACATTGTATATCTTTTGACATACTTGATTAACGGCTTTAAGATTTTTGTGATACTTTTTCCTTGCTTGGATTATGCATTCGACTTTTTGAGTTCTAGTATGGGGTTTTAATGTCTCTTGACTATGGTACTTTTTAACTTATTAACATTGAGGGGACATTGTTTTAATTGTGCGTATGGTTTTTGGTTAGTATATATTCGATATGATTCTTACCTACTTTGCCCTGTTGTTCGTCACGTCCCGTTGTTACAATAGATAAAATGTGTTTTAAATTTTTATGGTCTTAATATCTTTTTATTGTGCTTCGCCCAAAATGCTTTTTCATATTTGATATAAATAAAAAGTATAGTAGTATATAATTAAAAGTAATAGTTGACTTACGAATGTAGGTGTTTCCTCGTTGGTAAGAGAAATGAGAAGAAAATATATTTGTGAGATCCCTCGACTCCGGTTTTATTTATTCTTAGCTTTTCTCCTTAACTTTTAAATAGATTAGAATATTTGCTTATTTTTATACAAGAGAGCTAGTAAAATGAAACTGAATAGAGTCTAGCGCTTAAAATAAAGTCAAGACTTTGCAAGTTCCCAATATATTTATTTTTTTAATTATTTGCGAAGATCGATTTTATTAGATAAGATTGTTAACCAGTCTATGTGACTTGTTAACATCAGTGCGTAGTTTTATTGCTCTTAGGCCTAAAGTATTTAATGTGTTTCGACTTTAATAAGAGTAATTTTAAATTGAGGATAGAACGAAGAGATATAGCAGTTAGAGTATATTTTTTTGATGCGATATATCAAGCTCATATAATAGGTTTAATGGGGCATTTTTTTGATCCTCCTTCTGATTAATAAGCATTATATATTTGTTTAAATAAAATAAAGTTTCTGTGGTTTTTTCGATTCTTTAGTTTATATACTTCGTAGAGATTCCTTCTGGTGAAGTAAGGTTATACATCTCGAGGTTTTGGACGCATTGTTGGTTGTGATAGGGAATTTTGAGATCTTTGAACTCTTATTTATATGGTTAATTCATCGGGCTCGCAGACCGCGAGAGGCTGTCGGCTATTTTTTACTGCATTGGGCATGAGAGTTGTTAAATAGACCTATATGATCTTATAGAAAAATTGGCGTTCATAATAATAATAATATTTATGTAATCAGTAAATGAAGTCGCAGAAGATATAGACTCTTTCTGGTTCTATTGGTACGCTCGCAGTAACAATACCGATTGATCGAAAGTCGGTTAATAATAGTGATTTGGAAGGTAATAATTATTATAATGTAATTATAAAACTGGTTGGGCTAAAAAAAAGTTTTGCCTTACGTGTCGGGCTCAGCTCATTGATGGGACAAGTCTGTCTTAGATAATTAAGGACTTACCTAGTAGAAATATAGAATAAAGTCCAGGTGAGAGTTGAGGACTGAAATAAAAGTTTAAAAGCTTAATGTAGGATCCACAAAACCGATGAGTTATGTAAATGCCTTCTTAATTTAGATAAAAATAAAATCAAAGGTCCGGAGGAAGACATTAGCCGCGATAAGGATCGGTTTATTCGGAGTGTGTTGTGCAGTTTGCCGGCTCTACACATGCCAATGGATATTGCGAACTGCCTATTTAGAGAGAACTCGAGGGTTTTCAAATGTATGTTGCTTATAATATAATAAGAAGAAGAATAAAGCCAAATTTAGACTCCGGGATTTTTAAAAAAGCCTCGTCCTTTGGACTCGTAGTTAGTTTGTTTGTTTCGGATGAAATATTATAGGATAACCCCTAAATCATGCGAAAATTTAGAACCTAATGTGGTCCTTTTAACTCACCACATAGTCTTTTTTAGGAAAGGATTTCTACCATTAAGGTCTAAACTGGGTTTATTTATTAATAAGGTGATAATTTATTTGTCACCAAAATTATATAAAATCTTAGAGGAATAGGAATAAGAGAGGCAAAGTAAGTACACAAGTGACTTTTAATAAGTAGTGTTAGCTTATAGACTTGTACTTTGCAATGATCTTGGTTTTAAGCTTGGCTTGGAAGGTTGAAAGTCGGAGACGATGAATTTATCCATTTGGACACTTTTTGTGCTTTTTGTTCAGTGATCCTAAAAGTTATCAATGAATAATGAAAATAATACATTATAAGTTATAAGTTGTAAGTTAGGAAAATTATAAAAATAAAAAAAAATGTTTTGAATATATGGGGAAAAGGGGTGTTAGTTTTATAATTTGTGATTTTCTTAACTCTCCTCCAAAAGGACTTTGCTACTTTTCAATGGATTGTTGGGGAAGTTTTGAGGAAAAAATATTTTGTATTTAGAGCATAAATATTGCTGTTGAGGACACGGACCAATCTTTAGTTTGGGGAAGTTTTGATATGTGAGAAAGTCAAATATCCCTTTGTATAACCAAAAATGACTCTTTAAATGATCAAATTGTGCAAATGATGCTTGTATATTGCTTGTTTTGTCATTTGTGATGTGTAGGTACGGATATTGCAAATATCACAAGAAAACGGTCAAAACCGGACAAACACGGACATGGGAATGGATAGAGTACACAAGAGCCGGAAGTTTCTAGCAAAGGTCAACAAAGTCAACCTTGGTCAACCCTTAGTCAACCTACAAAAAGACAAAACCCTCAAAATCCCAAATGAGCCCTTAATGTCAAAACAATTTCACCATAAGTCCCTAAATCACTAACACCGTTAATCCTTTGTTAATAAAAGACTAACGGTCGTTAATCTATAAACCTTTCACCTTTTAAATCCCGAGCCCAAATCATAACCCTTAGCCCAAACCCTTTTATAAAAGCCCAAGTAAAAAAAAACAGGTTTATAATAAGAAAACAAAAAACCAAATAAAATAAACGGGTCAAACGAAATCAGTTATAAGAAAATGGCTAGCGAAGAGGATTTTTACTATTCATCCGTCATCCCAAACTAATTACCCTGCTCAAATTGGAAGGGTAAAATCCCCTCCCTTTTAATTAATGATGTGGCCAAAAGATTCTAAGTGCCAAGCAATGAGTCAGCAGCAAAACGTCACTCTTAGCTTTTGATTGGCCAAGACACCTTAAGGGGAATGACACGCGTACTCAAACAAACACACCAAATGTGGAATTTTGCACTGACATCAAGCTAAAAGAAGCACACCCTCCAAAGATATGGGATTGCCAGCTTGGCAATCCGTGTGCTCACTAGTTGATCCAACGGCTAAAGATTGAGAGCCAATGATTGGAAGAATTCAAGGGACGAGATCAAAGCAAAGAGGAGCGTGTGCAGAGGTCTAGATCCTTCTCTCCAGGCCTATAAATACAAGACCTCTCTCACTCACATAAAAATATCTAGAGTAGCTTAGTGTAGAATTTAATTTAGCTTTTAAATGTAATTTTCTCTTTAAAGTCATTTAGCTTATTATGTTTTCAAAATCATTGTAATTCTCTTTTCAATAGATTGTAATTCGTTTGTTAAATCAATAAAAACTTAATTTTCATAGTGTCGAATTATCATTTCATATTTTCATTTATAAACAGTTTTGTTAGATAAGCTTTCTAATGTTCAAATAAGCTCATTAAGCTATCATTTACACTATTAAGACTAGCTCTTCACTTAGTTAAGCTTTTATAAAGCTAAATAAGCTAAATAAGATTTTAAATCCTCCTATCAAATTTACCACAACTTCTTAGTGGAAGGGGAGACAATAATAACGGGCTTCTAGTGAATCACACAGGCTTATCCAAGGATAAGCTGGAGCTTGTTGATCAGCTCTTGGAGCAATTGTAGCCTTGTTTGAGCATAAGCTATTGTAAGTTTCTTAAAATTTTCTTTTATAGCTTTGAATTTTGCTTATTCTTTTTTTTTATTTTTTTTTTTAAAAATTTAAAAAAATTTTTTCTTTTTTTTTTTTAAAAAAAACCCCCAAAAAAAAAATTTAAAACTTTTAAACTGCTTATTGTTTGCTTATTATAGATTAGAATTGCTTATTTTGCTTATATGTACTTATCTGTTGCTTATTTAGTATACTTTTTAAGAAAAAAAATTAGTTTGCAAGTAGTTTTTATGAAAAACAGTTTGAAAAAAACAAAAATATTAGTTTTGCTTTCAGCATTATTGTTATGGCTTTTTAGTTTGTTTATTTTATTAATAAGTCTGTTTTTAGCTTTGTACTATCTAGTATTATGGAATTATGCTTTAAATCTTTATATCACAAGCTTAATATGTCTTTAAATTACTTAAAGGGGTGTTTGGCTTATGACAACACTAACTAGAGTTAGTGCTGTCAAAGGATATTTGTTCTTTTAATCTTAGTTTAAAATTCATATTAAGGTTTGATATCTAGGTTTTTAAGGTATTAGTTGGTTTAATCTAATTTTTATCATGTTTGCTAGTTGATGGTTTGAATCTGTTAGCATTAGATCAGTTTAGAATGCATTTTAAGTTTAAATCTTTTCTAGGTATTGATATTGCTTCATCTGTTCTTGGTTAAGTGTTTTTAAGTAGTTAGAAAACAGTATTTTAGCCTGATCAAGTTGTTTTGAGTATTTGGTTATGATGTGTGTCAAATAATCAGCAAATTAAACTGGCAAACAGCTCTTTTTCAATCTTAAAATTCAGCAAGTAAAATAGTTTTTAGCTTTCAAATGTTGTTTACAAGTAGTTTTTAAGTCACTGACGATTCTGCTTTAGCTATATTTTGTCTATAATAAGTTCTTAAGCGATATGTTTTTTAAGCTCAAAATAAGCTATTTGTCCTTTCATTAATAAAAAAGTGATTCAGTATATGCTGTGTCTTTAAGCAGTTTTCATCACTAGCTTTTTTCCTTGTTCTCTTCGATTTTCAAACTTGTTTCAAAAGCCTTATTTTGAGTAGTTTTAGATTAAGCTTTCTAGAAATAATAATATCTCTTTGCCATAAGGTTCTTTTACCTGCTTAAAATTCAGCTCAAAGTTGCCCTTAAGGCCTGTTTGGTTTACAGTTTATTAAAAGTACTTATTTGAAATATTTAGCTTATGGCTTGACCTTCTTACTCTTTTCTAGTTCAGATTAGCTTATTATGATAATTTTAGTTTAGTAGTAGCTTATTAAGTCTTAGTTTTAGCTTATTTCAGTTTTTAAGTTTACTAAGTTTTGAAAAATACCAAAAAGAAGTTAAGTTTTATCTGTCAAGGTTTTAGCTGATTTCTGGCTTATTTAGTAGGTTTTATAAAAAGTTCTTTTTATAAATTTTGCTTACTTCCTCATCTAATCTACAACTTTGTTTTAAAAATTTTGAAAAATAAAAAAAAAATAAAAACAAGAGGCAGGATTCGAACCTGTGTAGTCACTCATTATTTGAAGCACATGGTAATAATAAAAGAGCCACATGGTAATAAAAATATAAGTTTGCTCTTATTTTCTTTGCTATTGTGTGTTTAAATAATCAAGGTTATTTATTTTTTCTTTTAGATATTTTGCAATGACATTTTACCTTTATTTTTCTTTTTTTAATATTCAATCATTTAGCGTTATTCATTAAAATTATTAAAGGAAGGGTTGATGCCATTAGGGACTACAATGCGGGTTGAAGCTATTCAAAAAGCAACAATGTTTGTTTACAGAAAGAATGACTCAGAATATCAAGGCGGAAGTTAAATAAGTTTGAACGGTAAGTCACAACTTGGACAACCCAAAAGGTAATTTATTAATTTCTCTTAGTGATTTAATGTTCTTCTAGCCTTTGTTGTATAAACAATACTGAGACAACATACTAATTTCTACGAATTGACGTTGCCATTCCGCCTCTTCTCCACATTTATCTAAGCTGATAAATTCTGATTCCATCGTAGACTTAGCTATAACAGTTTGCTTGGAAGACTTCTAAGATATAGCGGCCCCTCCTTGTGTAAACACATATCCACTAGTCGATCTAGAATCTTTTATGTCAGATATCCAATTTGCATCACTGTATCCTTCGATAACAGCAGGATGTCTGTCATAATGCAGTCCATAATCGCGACTGTATCTCAAATAATGAAGTACCCTCGTTATAGCTTTCCAATGTGCATAACTTGGATTACTAGTATACCTACTTAGCCTACTAATTGCATATGCTAAGTCAGGTCGGGTACCTGTCATCAAGTACATTAACATTCTAATAATCCTTGAATACTCTAATTGGGCAACACCTAAGCCTCTATTTTTAGATAGATGCATATTGGTGTCAATTGGAGTTCTAGCTTGGCCGTAATTTATGAGTATTAAGAATTTTATCCACGTAATGTGCTTTACTTAACACAAGTCCATTCTGAGTTCGTATGATCTTTATTCCAAGGATCACATCAGCCAAACCCATATCCTTCATGTCAAACTTTGATTTTAACATGTCTTTAGTAGATCTGATCATCTTGTCGTTACTGCCAACGATAAGCATATCATCGACATACAAACACAAAATTACATATCCACTACTTGTGTCCTTCACATACACACACTTGTCGCATTCATTAATTTTGAAACCACTCTCCAACATGGTGTTATCAAACTTTTGATGCCACTGTTTGGGAGCTTGCTTTAAGCCATACAATGACTTAACAAGTCTACAAACCTTGCCCTCTTGTCCAGGAGCTGTGAAACCCTCTGGTTGGTTCATATATATTTCTTCTTCTAAATCTCCGTTTAGAAAAGCCGTTTTCACATCCATTTGGTGAATTTCCAAATTTCTTAATGCGGCAATAGCAATTATCATTCTAATCGAGGTTATTCGCGTAACCGGCGAATAAGTATCAAAGTAGTCTAGACCTTCACGTTGTCTATATCCTTTGATTACCAACCTTGCTTTATATTTGTCAATGGTGCCATCAGCTTTCATCTTCTTCTTGAAGATCCATTTATAGCCTAGTGGTTTACAACCAGGAGGTAAATCCACGAGCTCCCACGTATGGTTTTGTAAAATAGATTCTATTTCACTTTTGATGGCTTCTCTCCATTGTTGCCCTTCCGAGGAAGTTACCGCTTCTCGGTAAGATGTGGGTTCATTTTCTACCATAAAAGAAACAAAATCGGGTCCAAACGATTTCTCGTTTCTTGCCCTTTTGCTTCTTCTTGGTTCTACTTCTTCTTCCTCGGTTTGATCTTGTCTCTCATCTTGGAGATCATTATCATCTCGTTGTCTCTTATCTTGGACAACTTCATCATCTAATCTGGCTGAGCTTCCAGTTTCTTTTGATAAACAAGGAAATATGTGTTCAAAGAAAGAAGCATTCCTTGATTCCATTACCGTATTCTTTTGTATATCCGGATTTTTTTCTCGTCCCCCATCAAACGTAAGATTGTTGTTACTTAGCATATCCAATGAATATACAATTCACAGCTTTAGGTCCAATCTTTTCGGCTTGGGAGTTGGCCACTGTACCTTGGACTAAACGCACCATACTCTACTGTACTGTTATGATGGGTTGTCGTCCCATCCCTAATTCAGAAGGAGTCTCTTCCTTTTTTCTTTACGAGGTAGCTTGTTTAAAAGTTAAGGTAGTGTTGATTGGCTTCCCCCACATCTCCGGCTCATACAGAAACTTAATTCAACATGGCAGTAACCATTTCCTTCAAGGTACGGTTCTTCCTTTTGGCAATACCGTTTTGCTGAGGTGAATAGGGAGTAGTGAACTCGTGTCTTATTCCATGTTGCGCACATATCTCGGCGAATGGAGACACGTATTCACCTCCTTTATCACTTCGTACAACCTTGCTTTTCTTACCAAGTTGCTTCTCAACTTCATTTTTGTATAGGAACAAACTTGTATATAGCTTATCTATTACTTTTCAACAAGTAAACATAGCAATACTTTGTACAATCACTCATTAAATGTGTTAAAGTACTTATTGCCACTTACGGGGGTCAGTGATTTCTAATCAAGCATGTCTGTGTGTACCATATCAAGTGGTTCGGTTGTTGATAACGTTTGGAAGGTGTTCTTGTATGTTTGGCTTCATCACAAGTTTCACATTTATATTTGAATCAATTATGGCAGTTTGGTTGCTATTATATTTTAATCAAACGACGCTAGTGAATTAAAATTTCACCATGTCAAGACTGAGCTTAGCCACACATTTAGAAGGACTCAGTCAATGTTAGCAAAATAGTTCATTTTATTGATTTCATTTTGGCACCATTAACATTAAGCTTAAACATACCATTCATAGGCATTACCCTTACCAACAATACATTTTGATTCTTGACAAAACAAACTTATCGACTCAAAAACTAAAACAGAAAACATACTTGTATTAACAGCCAACGGATACGGATTCGTACGAATCTCCGGAACATACAAGTCAGTAGACAACGTGAGTCTTTTTCAGATGTCATCTTAAAACAACATCTCCTTCGCCTTGATTTCTGCAGTTGCGGAATGCCTATTTTAGCAGTTATGTCCTATTTTCAACTAGTCTGAAAGAGTGAAACCTTACTCTTATCAGCAAATACATGACGGTTGCCCCAGTATCAATCACCAACTACCATGACCTAGTACCTACCAGGTTTAACCTCAGAAATTATGGCACACACGTCAGGACATTTCACTATCATGTCTACTTTCATCATTCACTATTTTGCACTGACGTGGATTCACCCGCTTTGGCATCTTGCAATTAGCAGCACGGTGACCAGGCAGGTCACAGTTGTAGCAAATCCCCTGAAACTTTTGTTTCACAATCCCAGCTTTAGGAGCAAGGTACTCAGACTTCCCTTTGCTCTTCTTGTCATTCTTCCTTTTGTGTTTGCCTTTTCCCTTTGGATTGGACCTTGAAGATGACCCAACATGCTCAACCAGATTAGCCTTAGCAGAATCAGGTGTATAAGTGTCTTTCTGAGCCAGCCTGTTGTCCTCTTCAATACGAAGACGAACAACCAAGTCTTCAACACTCATCTCCTTTCGCTTATGCTTCAAGTAGTTTTTAAAATCTACCCAGCTTGGAGGTAACTTTTCAATAATCGCAGCAGCTTGAAAAGTTTCACTCAAAGTCATTCCCTCAGCATGGATGTCGTGGATCAATACCTGCAGATCTTGAACCTGACTGATCACGTTCTTTGAATCAACCATCTTGTAATCCAAAAAGCGAGCTACCATGAACTTCTTTGTACCAGCATCCTCTGTTTTGTACTTGTGTTCCAATGACTCCCATAATTCTTTGGCAGTCGTGGTCTTGCAGTACACGTTATACAAAGGATCTATCAGACCATTCAGAACATAGTTGTGACACAAGAAGTCTGAATGTTTCCATGCTTCCACAGCTTGCACAGCCTGTGCATTAGAGGATTGACCTTCGGCAGGAGGTTCAACCTGAGGTACAGTTTCTTTCAAGAACCGCGCAAGGCCCAAGGTGGTGAGATAGAAGAACATCTTCTGTTGCCACCTCTTGAAATTCTGACCATTGAATTTTTCTGGTCTCTCCGCATGATTAGCCACTGTGTTGGTAACCAGCGCACCGGTTGTGTTCACAACAGTAGTCGCAGGAGGAGGAGTTTGAGTGTTAGTCATCCTGAAAGATTAACCACAAACAGGTAAACAAACTGTAATTACTCGGTATCTGCTTGTAACGATCTACTTTAAAGAAACTCAGTCTTGGTTTCAATGAATAAAATAGATCAGTTTGATATAAACTCAATCTTGGTTTATATATGTAAACTGATTCTAATAATTCCTTAAAATGTTATGGATCTGTAAAACTGCAAATTAAAATATGTTTTCTAAAACTGATTTCCAACGAAACTCTATCTTGGTTTCGACAGAAACAGTTTATTTAAAAAAAACTGTTAACAATATTAATCCGATTTAACAAAAGCGATTTAATTCTGTCTACACAGAATCTGTTTTAAGACTGTTGTGAAACCTGCACACTTTTATTAGTATAAATCGAATAACAGTAACACAATAAATTAACAGACAGTAATTAACAGAAAATTAAAGCAGTAATTAAGAACGAGGCTCGTGTTTAACACGATTCCCTTAAAACAGATTCGCCGTCTGTTTCCCAGGGTACAACGTCCAAAGCTGTTGTATAGTCGGACTTGACACGCTTGCCTAAAAGATTACGGAAATGATCGAGGTTTCTGATCGATGGAACTGCTGGAAATAGCCTATTATGTATGGTATAGGAGTATCGTTTTTTTTGTGTGAAAAATGAATAAGAAGATGTTGATTTATAGCTAAACCCTATCTTGGTCACTAAGCCAAGATAGCTGCTAAAATGCAGTTGATTTAAATCATCAGTATATATCTAAACCTTGATCCGAATGTTTTAGATAAACTAGATAATTTAAACAAACACAAAATATTCTGGAAACCTCATCAGATAAGAAAACGAAATAAGTAGCAAAAAGATACGCGCATAGGGGACCCTTCGGAGCTGCATTCGTATCTGCAGGTTGGGCGGGCTCGCATGAGTTCAGAAGCTTCGAACCCATTTTGGCCTAGAAATTCCATTTTCTGCACCTCCCCCCTGCGCGCACGTAGGCGTGGGAGCATAACCAACCTAAAGGAATTTGGTAGCCAATACCAAGATGTCCTTATAAACCACTATCCACTTCCTTTTTTGGGCGATGTGGGATAGTTTTAGTTCCCAGATTTTGTGTTCCACGTGCCTCACTTTGAGACACGATATCTCATTCATCTTAACTCCACTTTGGACATACTTTAGCTCGTTGCGAAGCTCTCTTCGAGGAGAACGCAAAGCCCCAATCTAATATAAAGATATATAACATCTACATATGTTAAATGGTGTCCAAAGTTTGCAATAACCATTTTTCCAACACTATTGTACAGCAGATACAAAAACTTTAGTTTCACACTCTTTCTTTGGTTTTCGATTTGGCCAGTTAGAGATTATAAACCCATATCATTTGACCCTTGAGTAAACATGTGAAAATGGCCAGCTACTGATTATGATTTTATCTCATTTACAACATCAATGATTTTGATTTTTGTTGTGTTTACTGTAGAAAAAATGATGGTAAAGAAGCGTTTTAGCCAACTTTGTGACATTGGATGTTTAGGATTAAGATCATTTTGGTTTTGTATAGTCATTTGGTATTTGAAGCATATGTTACTTTAGATATATGTTAAGTAGCAACAATATCAACATACAAAAAACCTATAAGCTATATTAAGATACTTAAACATTAACAACACTGTGTTTTTTTATAGTCACTCATTATTTGAAGCACATGGTAATAATAAAAGAGCCACATGGTAATAAAAATATAAGTTTGCTCTTATTTTCTTAGCTATTGTGTGTTTAAACAATCAAGGTTATTTATTTTTTCTTTTAGATATTTTGCAATGACATTTTACCTTTACTTTTCTGTTTTTAATATTCAATCATTTAGCGTTATTCATTAAAATTATTAAAGGAAGGGTTGATGCCATTAGGGACTACAATGCGGGTTGAAGCTATTCAAAAAGCAACACTGTTTGTTTACAGAAAGAATGACTCAGAATATCAAGGCGGAAGTTAAATAAGTTTGAACCGTAAGTCACAACTTGGACAACCCAAAAGGTAATTTATTAATTTCTCTTAGTGATTTAATGTTCTTCTAGCCTTTGTTGTATAAACAATACTGAGACAACATACTAATTTCTAATTTCTGAAACACATTATGAGTTTTATACAAGTTATTATATAAAGTATATACTTATTGATTAGTATATGTAAACTTTTGTAGCTAGCAGTGGTAAAAAGACCACGTGTTGATATTTTTTTAGCCCGAATCAACCTATTTATAAGCAGATAGGCTAAGTTGATTTTGACCAACACAAAAAACTATGTTTCCCGAAACTGGCCTAACGGATGTAGATGTAGGTGAGCAATTCTCGGATAACACCATGTGATGAAAGTTTGTGAAAAATATTAATGAATGAATGTGAACAAAGTTGTTATGTACAACGAGAGTATTGATTGCGAGTCTCATAAATACATAAATTTATAAGCTTCAAGTGTGGGTTGTCATAGTCGTGAGCCATGTCTTGCTCTTTATTCACGAAGAGAGATATATCAGCTCTCTATGTTTTACTCTTTAGCTCTCGATTTTTTACAAAGCAGTTTTTGAGACTCATTTGGTATCCTAAACATGAGTTGTTTTTCATGTATTTATCAGGATGTATCAAGAGTAAAGAGCAAAAAAGGTCGAAAGGTGTTGTGTTGCGACAAAAATGGCAATTATTGCAATTACACAACCAATGTGGCCTTTAAAGAAGTCATTCATCAAGTTTAATCATTTTTCATTAGCCTTTTTGTAATGACTATATTTTTGTAAATACTATTAATTAGTTTTTCTATTAATACGTTAGCTCATAACAATTATACTATGTTATATTATATTTATTCTTTTGCTAAATCAATGTTTCACAATATTGTCTTATAAACTCTCTTGCTAATTACATTTATTTGTCCACATTACATCTCCAACAATACCTTAAAACTCCCCGCCCAATGGGCTAGCCTTTTAACTAGTTTATAACATCACTTCCCAAGAGAAAACGTAAGCGTATTTTTGTTTAAAAAAATTAATGGCGTATGCACCTTGGCTAATCGCATTTATTTCATGTTTTATTATGTAATGCGTGTAGAAAATATATGTACTATAAACGTGTGAGTGGCGAAATTATCGTTCATGAAAAACTAACACGATATAAAAATATATGTTATTGACTAATTTCGACTACTACGTACTTCGAGTTTCGATGGTTAAATTATTGTTTTATTTAATTAGTACTTTGAAATAAATAAGTAAAATAACTCTGAATGGCCTTAAAACTTGAAAGTTAACGTAATTGTCACAACGAAATTGGGCTTGCTGGGCTGTGCGTACAGATTAGAAATGGCTTACTTAACAGTCCAGCATTTGCTAGAAATGAACAACGGAACATCACTTTTACTAGAGTACTTTGCTTGATTATTGGAAAAGGCTATCGTAGAGCATTAACCCAAAACTTAAAAAGTGTGTCACGTAATGTCATACCATCATTTTTCCTTTCTCACTCGTACACTAAAAATCCTTTCTCTAGTTACTCAAGCCAGAACGCCTCTTTTAAGACCAACCATACCCAATTAAAACATAACCTAATACAAAAACCAATTAACCCCAAAAACACTCATTTTGCGCAAGCCAAATCCGTCACTCTCGAATTCTTCAAGCTGAACTTCAACAAACCAAAAATTATATTCTCAAGATATCAAACGAAAACTACATCCCTAATCATCTCATAAATATCATTAATAATCTAGAGTTTAGAAACATTCACGAGGGACGACTTCCTTCATCATATATTAAACAAGATCACATCAAAACTATGTTTGAAACCATAAACCTTGATTATTTATACAACATTGATGAGCCTATTTGTCCTACATTCCTATTGGAATTCTATTCTCAAGTCAACCTCATAAGAAATGAGGATCAAACTCTTTCTATTAAATTTTGGATATTACATGAACAATTCACTCTTACTCTTGAATATTTTGCCAACAACCTTCGTATCCCGTGTAAAGGGCAATGTGCCTACACGGAAAAATGTTCTCTCAAGTCTCTCACAGTTAATCAAGAAAAAGAAGGTCCTTACCACCCCTACATTCTCACACCAAATGAAATCAAAACTTTCATCAAAACTAATCATAGAAAAGTCAAACATCCCGTATCCAACAAAATTCACAAACTTGAACTTCGCCCAGACTTGAGATCTTGGGAAGAAATCATTAAACAAAACGTCTTAAGTCTAGGACAAAACTACGATTATCTTTTGGCTTCTTCATGTCATATGCTCTATTGAATTCTCGCCAAACAACCATACAACCTCGCTTATTTTATCTCTAACCTGATTTCAAACGTCAAAAATCAATCCAACACACCAATGCCATATGGCATGTTGTTGACTCATCTCTTTGGTTTTGTCACGTCAGTTCATCCACAACTTAAAAATCCTAAATATCAACTTTTTACTCATGTCATGGGACTAATGGGACACTATGATGATCACTTTGATGGTGATTTTGGATCATCAAGTGATGAAGAAAGGGATGAATGAAAATATCAACAAAGAATATCTAAGTGAAAGTTTGCATGATTATGTAGGATCTTAATGTTTATGGATGTTAATCTTTATGATGACATGTTGGATGGTTAGTGCTTGTTTATGGATACTTTTCCTTTACATGCATGCATATTATTTTCCCAAGTTGCTTGATTATGCTTATTAGATATGATTGCTTGCATGAATAATCTTCCTAGTATTTATCCATACTTAGGATTATTTGGATTAGATTTTTTAGCGGTCTAAGGTAGTAGGATTTGTAGCGAACAACTCCCTAAACGCCACCTTTTCACCTATGGCCCACTGTACAATAAAAGAAAAAGCAAAATTTGTCTCCAACAGGTGACGATCCCTTAAATACATGAACAATCCCTTTATATATATAGGACAGTCCCATAATTAAAGGGATCGTTAGCTGTTCTGACAATATTTACTGTTTTCTGTTAGTCTTTTTGACCACTTTTCCCATAATTTCAGCTAATCCTCCACCATTTTTCATAACCACTCTTGTAAACCATTAGATAAAACACTAACCTATACTCAACCTTATTCACCACATCTTCTTGATTTTACTCACATCATTTTATCCTCCTAAAACATCAACCTACTCATGGCATCCTCTCAAACTTCTTGCACAAACCCTTCCAAGAAACCTAGAATAACCATCAATCTCATATGGAAGAAATAATTTTTCATTGACCTAACTCAAGATGATAATGTTACAGTACCACCACCTCCTAGTAAACCTAACTCTCCAATTCCACCCAATGTTCCTCTTAAAACACCCTCAACTATAATAACCTCATAATCATCATCATCATCTATTCCATCACAACCTAACTCATCATGCTTCTAAGACCCCATGTATATATCTCCAAATGTTGCTCATTTACTTCCTACACAAACACAACCACCTAACTCAACTCGTGAACAAATCATTCAAGAACTAAATGAGCTACATGAAATTTCCAATCTTGTAGAGATGGAAATCCAAAATGCGATCATTGCTCCATCACCAGCATCTCCACCATCCCCCATATTGGGCGTTCCAATTCAACCAACCTTGGTTGATCTTCATGGAGAAATTTGCATGTGTTGCGTACACAATTGCAATCTCATATTTTCCTTGTGGGATGAGCTCCATTTCATGTTCTCCTACATTGAACATCTTATCACCCCACCTTCCGCATCAAACTTTCCACCACCAAACTAAACATCTTGTATGTTTAGTTCATCATCTTGAATAAATCCAAACCAACCCTTTTGTTCAAGCAAATCCTATTGACTTTAGATCACTTAGGATTGTAGTATGTTAATTTTTTTATTAGTCATGTATAATCATACTTTCAAGTATGATTTTTATCTATTTTTAAAGAGTGCACTTTTATTTTTAATGGTGGTGACTATTATTGGTTGGTTTATTTTTCTTTTTGGATTTATATTTATTAGCCACTTTGATATATTTATTTTTGGTATGACCTTGCTAGTAGTTAGATATATTGCACTCGTATTCTAACTCGTTTTTGTAGCACGTCGACATAGCTCGATTACTTGGTGGCCTCAACAATGGGGAGCGTTTATATCGTCTAGTTATTATCTTCACATCGAATTTTGATTCTACAAAAAAGGGAGAAATGGGACTAAACTCACTAAAAACTTGTTTAATTATATTCTTACGTATAATGAGTTTATATTTTGTAATCATAAAAAAAAAAGATTGTTAATACAAATAATGTGTAAAGACACTATTTATATTTTTCGACTTCTCTATGTTTTGATAATAACAAAATGTAAAAACATTCTACGTAAAAATAAACGTAAATAAGTTATTAGTCGTAAAATTCTATCTCGACGTAAATCGCTTAAGGTATGAACAAACAAATACTAAACTTGATGGATGATCAAAGAAATAAAATTTTGTCTTAAACTTTACATTTTTATAGATGCAATAATTTTTACAAAAATAAATTAGACAAGTTATTTTTGTATTATTAAGAAATGTTTTATTTAGGTAATTATTCAAAATCTGGTTTCCCCCCTCAATTTAGATAACACCTAAACAAAAAAAACAGTTCCCCATAAAAACACAAAAATAGAGCATCCTGACAATACGTGACGGTCCCATTAATTAAGGGACGGTCCCCTTATATATAAGGGACCGTCGGAGCATCAGGTGTGTCAAACGAGTCCTTCTCTATCTATAAATAGTGGCTCATTTCTAACATTTTTTTCACCATTTTGCACACACTTTTCTCTGCTTTAATCAATTTCTTAATCTTTTTTTCTTTGATCACTTAACTTGTTTAATCTTGTTTACAAGTGATCCAATCTTTCTTTCAAGTGCAAGAGAAGAATAATCGTAATTGACAAGATACGAAGTGTTATATTATAGTTTGCACATTCGTAACCTTTGTTACATTGTTGTTGTATATTGTACATCAACCACATAATCTCCTAATTTTGTTTAGTTGTTAGATCGGGTTAATATTTAGGTCCTGAAAATATTTGAGTTATCGGGTTAGTATTTTAGTCCTAAAAATACATTTGTGAGTGGGAGATTGGTTCTAGCTATATTAGAACTTGACATTTAGCTTAGTTTCAGAAATTGGTGTAAGCGACGTTGTGCGGTTTTCTCTGCCTGAAGGGAGCTTGCCGACATAGTGAAGTGAACTCTCGAGTTGGGTACTCGGGGAGTGGAGTAAGGCGAAGAGGAGCTTCGTTACCGAACCACTTTAAATCTTCGTGTTGTGATTTGATCTTTATAACTCTTTACTATTTTCTTGCATTTTATATTTTGTACTTATTATTGTCCATTATTATTTATTGTGTTCATACTGTGATTGATTGATCTCACGTAAACTCGGATCTTAAAAGTTTTGAAATAAGTATTTTTAAAACGGTAAAACTATTAAACCCTTCCCCCGTATAGTTTTCCATAGCATGGAGTAACCCACGTGTTGTTGTAGATCAAACCAAATTTGCTAGAGATGGGTTGGAAAATGCCCCACATAGAAACTGAACCTGAAACACAAACTGAAACTGAACACAAAACTGAAGCTGAACATGTGGATAAGTCTGAACCAAAAGATGATGATGACGAAGAAATCAACATGGATGACTTGTCTAAATTGGTGAAAAAGACTACAACAAGTTTTATGAACTAGGAATCCCCTAAGGATGAACATCTCATCTGTCCAGTAAAGATGAGGTTGATATCACAAAGGAAGCTGAAGAGACTTCATTTGCAAATCACATCCACCATCTCCAAGAACAATTTAGATCAATGAGCTTACCAATTAGGTTCTTATTCTTCAGTGTGAAAAGAGAAAACTTGAAGAAGATAAGGCAGCTGCTGAAGCTGCAAACCTGAAAGCACAAACTTCATATCCAAATATTCAACAGCTCAGTGAGCTTCTGGTATCTTCTCTTCAACCTAAACTTATGAAATTGGGTAAGAGTTAGGATATTAGTCAACTTACTCCTATTGAACTTAAGTTGCTCCTATAAAGATGAATGAGTTAACTCAGTCTGTTGATGCCTTGAGGAAGTATGTACAAGAGTTATAAGTAGATTTCCCAACTGACATTTTGGAACTCCCTAACAAGCTGAATGAATTTACCAAAGCTCTCTTTATCCCTACCTCTAAGGTTGAAAAGCTGGAAGGGTTCAAGCTAGAAATTCTAGCTGACTTGGTTGCTTTGCCTAGTCATATGTCCAACACCACTTCTCAGTTTTCACAGCTCAAAGTCCTAGATATCATTCCAGATATCATGAGTATGGTTGTTGCTTCATTGGATAAATTTCTTGATGCTATCTCATCAGCTTCACAAAGGGCTGGATCTTCTAGTGTTCCTTCAGCAGGACTTGTTGTCACTCGTCTTGTTGAGGGGGAGAAAAACACCATTGCACCTGAACAAGAAAGAAATAAGCCAACTATTGCTCAACTATTCCAAAGAAGACAAGAAAAAGAAGTTGAAATATTAAACAAACAAATCATTGAACAAATCCCCATAATTGAACCCATCACTGAACCAATCCCCACAAGTGAGCCCATTACAACAACAACAACTCGACTATTCATACAATTACCATTCATCTCAAGTCTTGAAAAGACCACCCCTCAAACTGAGCAATACAAAGATAAGGGAAAGAAAGCTACGTCTCAGGAATATTTAGTTGTTGATGAAGAAGAATCTGATAATGATTCTCATAATCAGTCTAGACCTTCAGGTACTATCGAAGCATCATCCAAGTCAAAACCCATCAAGAATTTCACTTACATCACTGAGTCTAGAGAAAGACATCATATGACCAAAGAAGATATTGAAAAGCACAAAATCACTTGAAGAACTTACCAAAGCTGAGGTAGTCAACACTGTAAGAAGAAAAGGAAAAAAGTTTTTGATTAAGGCTCTTGGTTAATATGTGGTCGATAAATTCTACAAACAAAAAGTAATGTATGACAAGTAGTGTCTCAGGTTGCAGAACAAAAGGGCACTAGGTAAGATCACAATTTATGATGTTCTTACAAGAGGAAAGGGTCCTATTAACCTGAAGGTTTACATGAAGTTATCTACAACTTCAAAGTTAGTGATCTTCATGTGGCAAAATAGAAAGAAGTTTTTGATGCCTGTCCCAATAGGACTAGAGCTAGTTGGAAAATTATCTACAATCAAATGAGAGAAAGACTTGATGATTTCAACAGCATGGGTGAACTACTCGAACTGGATCATAATCGTCCTTTAGAAGAACAAGATCATATCATCAAACTGAATCAGCTAGCCAAAAGAAAGAGGAAGAATCTTGTTAAACTACATGATTATTTCAAGTCTACCAAAAGATACAAGCAATCTGTTTAGTTCAGTGACCATCCAGCTAGAACTATGCTAAACAAACCAGCTCTAGGGATGATTCTCTTCAATGCTCAACATAGATAAGACTTTATCAGCATCAATGATTTTGGGGAGCTGTACAATAAAATGTTGTATAATGTATGAGAGATCTTCTACAAACTTCATCAAGGACCAGTCATAAATGGTCTTGCAAGAACCTTCAGTTCTTTCTTGATTGCTAAAGTCGACAAGAGGAACCTGAACCCCAACAAGCAAATGAGAGTGATTGAGCAACTAAGGTAGTGAAATAATGTAAACGTTTGTATCTTGTGTATTTTGTAATGTGCTTTAAATGGAACTATCTATGAATGTTTATTACGTTATGTTGTTCATTTAAGTTATCAGCTTTGTAAGAAGAAGTTGTTTGCTCCTTACATCTGATTTAACTTAGGCTCTTTCTATATCCAAATAAGGGGAAATTGTTGGGTTTGTTCAACACCTTTCAATCTCTTAGATAGATTTGAAGATAATATATCCTAAGTCAAAGTGTCTCTCTGAAGACAGTTCAGCACCAAATCTTCTAGAGTACTTTGAGGACCAAAGATGTCTTTACTTCATTTTATGTAGTGGTTCAGAAACTGAAGAACACGACCTAAGAAAGAGTTTCAATTCAGCGTGGTTGGCAATGCCAAGTTCAACGATGTCGATCTCCTCTTAGAATCTGAAACAAAATGTTTATCTTCTAGAAGGTTTACAAGGTGGCAAAAAGATTTGCTTTAAGTCAAAAAGAATAAAGCATATCTCCTTGTGAATTACTTCCTCCAAAGTTGGTATAGAAGTACAACTACTTTCCCAAAAGGACCTTTCCCCACGTACCTGGTATGGCAGCATTAAATGGTATCTCAACCGACCATCTAATGCTTGACACATGGAAAGGGGAAGCCCTTAGTAAACCCTAATTCCATACTATAAAAGGAAAGTTGTAATGGGAGTAAATGCACCTTTTGCAATTAGTATGAAACACATTCAAGAGCACATTTACTCATCGAATCAAACTATAGAACCAACTAAGCCTTCAGCTTCAGTTTAAGGTTAGAAAGTTTGTTTTTAAACATTTACTTTGGTTCGTGTTTAAGTTAGAGATGAGATCACCAAATTGTCATTCAACTGCTTTGTTATTCCGCAAGCAAAGAATGTCATAGATTCTTTATTCATTCTAATAGGAATTTATACGTTGAAAAGTACTTGATATTGTTTGTTTAAATTGGTCTTTTAGTATTATATTTAGAGTTAAAACAATACACTTCGTTGCCATGGAATGTGATTAGTTTAGCTTAATAAGCTATTATCGCATTTAAGGGGACCAACACTCGATATATCATATAAACCAAAAACGTGAGTTTTAGACACAAAAAACAGCCACAAACCAACAATGCAGCTCTGATACCACTATTATATGCATCAAGATACACTACAAACACAATTCGGGAGGTTAGGGAGACTCGAAATATGAGTAAGCCATTCTAGAGAGAGATAGTAGAGATATGAAGGAAAGATGGTGTGCATTATAAAGAAAGGGAGAGTTCTACACACACCTAAACAAGAGCCTCACCCTCCTAGTGAATTTGAGGACGGTATTTATAGCCCATACACGCTCTATCTATTACAACTTGTCAATTCTAGTCCTTGCGTATACGTCTAAGATGACTAAATGTAATTCCGTAAATATCGTCTCATTTTAAAGCTAACACTAGTGGTAACCATTTGGTTCGCTGTAATCTGTTGTAATTGCAATCTAATTACATTATGTCGTCTGTTGTGTTTATTGGAGTGGAGAGGATTGTAATCCAGATTCTATTACATAGATTGTTTGGTTTTCATTATACTTGTAATCTAGTCAATCAAATTACATAGAAAGTTGAATTGAAAGTTTTGAATTATGTTGTAATTAATATTTTATATTGTGAAACATCAGTGTTTATAAATTATTATTGTTATTATTAAACATCACTTTATTGGAAATCCAAGATATTTACACGAAATCAGTAGGGAGCCGAGATACTATTTGGGCCCTTACTCCTTTAGCTATAGCAAAACTATAATAATAATAATAATAATAATAATAATAATAATTATTATTATTATTATTTTTTATTTTATTATTATTATAATAATAGTAATTATTATTATTATTATTATTTTTTACATAAAGTTGGATGGGAGTCTAGACACTAGTTGTGCTCCCACCCCTTTTTGAATACAAAAACTCACTCTATGAAAAATAAATTCGCCACTTTTAACATTATTAGAGTGACTAATAGAAATAGACTTGATACGTAAAAGTGTGTCCAAAGCATCCTTATCAAATTCCCCAAACGTAGAGAAAGCAAATGGGATGAACTTGTATCCGTTGTCCTCACATATTGACGCATATTTTTCTTTGTATTTTCACACAGCAGTCAGCAGGATACCGAAGGGCCAGATTTCGCTCCCATACCAGCAAAGGGAGAGATACCAGTCACGTCCAAACAAGCATCTTTACCTTGGAGCCAATTAAATAGTAAAAGATCTGCCGGTCGTAGGTCCTTCCCGTCCCCTGAGCGGAAACCCATTGGAGCCTCTTTACGCACCATGATCCCGACTTTGGAACATATGTCAACAAGAATATCACACACCAGATTATGCCTAAACTTCACACCCACGTTACTAGAATAGTGAACCGCGTGGTCTCCCCATTTGTCCATCCGATGCACATTACAACTCGGGCAAACACTTTCTTCAGAAAACATAGGTATTGTAAGCCTATAACACAACACAGAACGAAATTGACGATGGTTCATCTTCTGTCCCAGGCCATCGATAGGGATGGTGAGAAGAAAATCATGCGCGTGTGGAGCCCGAATGCAACTGAGAATAACCACCTGTCATGGACTTAGTGCATATCTAGATATAAGGTCCTTCTCAATGGCTCCAAAATAACACTTTCCTAAAGTTTTCATCATTTGGGGGGCAGAAGCGCTAGTGGTGACAGAGAGAATGCCAACGTTGCATATATTGGCATGTAGATTGCTCCTATGCAAACGAGAGGCAAGAAAAGCATACCAGATTAAGTCTCCTACTGAAAGGATGCCTAGACCACCCAAGTAGAATGGGAGAGTGGCAAGCCGCCACTGCCAATCCCCAAACCCCGGTCCTGAAGCGAAAACAATCTTCTCTAAGGAGTTACGTAATGCCTTATCAAATTGAACTTGAACCTCTATTAAAGACAATGGAGATCAAGTCCTCAAAGCATATGAAAGTTTTGCAACCCCTGCGCAATTACGAAGAAGAAGGAGCTCACATTGGGGATCATGAAGTTTGTGGATTGCCCCCATTAAGGAGATGGTTTTAGAGACCCTTTTCAAAGTCAAATCCTGACAGAAATCTGCATCTAAACTGACTGAACCCCTAAAAGTTTGGACACCGTTAATGCGGGCGAGAGATACTTTTTAGGAAAAAATACCCTCAACCTTACCTCTAGGGTCTCCACAGGCCAAAAAAAGTTTTAGTTTATCAATATTCAGAAACAAAAACCCACGGACCCGGGCCATCAGACCTGATGATGTCAAGCGCCTTGGCAACCATAAGAGTGTCTCCAATAATAGTACCATCATCCAGATACCACGGTATTTTATTATTATTATTATTATTAGAAACTCATGGTATTTTACAAGAAATTAGTAGGAAGCCGAGATACTATTTTCGCTCCCACTACTCTAGCTACAACAAATCTGATCCTACTAAAAATATGAGCAGCAATACGTGCCCCAATATCTTGAGTCATGAAGAACTTTCGGATCCGCTTTAGTAAGGTCACTGCATCTTTCTCAAGTTCCTCAATGGAAGAGAATGAGGGGAGAAAACCATATCCAATATCTACACACTTAGACTCATATTAAACACGTTTACATTGTGCAACCTCAATCACTGCACGCCCAGGTACAAAATTAATCATCCCAGTTTGTGTCAAGGGCGATGAACCTGTCAGATCAACACATACATCAAGCCCCCGTCCCACGAGTAGAGCAACATATCAGCTGGACGTAAGGGTTTGTCCCACCCTCCACCTAGCCCAATATCAACTTCTTTACTAGCTTAAATCCTGGACCGAAAACAAATGTCGACAAGGGTATCATACACAATGTTATGCCGATGTTTGATACCAACAATACCAGCACACGATACAACATGGTCTTCATTATTATTATTATTATTATTATTATTATTATTATTATTATTATTATTATTATTATTATCATTATCATTATCATTATTATTATTATTATTTAAATTATAATCATCACTGCATTAAAATAATAAGGATTACAACAAATTGGAGGGAAGCCGAGATACTATCTGGGCCCCCACTCCTTTAGCAATGGAAAAACTAATATTATTAAAAATGTAAACAGCGGCGCGTGCCCCCATGTCTTGAGCCATGGAAAACTTCCGAATCCGCTTCAGTAAGGTCACCGCATCTTTCTCAAGTTCCCCAAAAGAAGAGAATGAGAAAGGGAGGAAACCGTATCCAATATCCGCACATTTAGCCTCGTATTTGACGCGTTTACGTTGTGCGGCCTCAGTCACCGCACGACCCGGTACAAAGTCAACCATACCAGTCTGTGTCAACGGGGAGGACCCTGTCAAATCCACACAAACATCACGCCCAACATCCCATGAGTAGAGCAACACGTCAGCTGGACGTAAGGATTTGTCATGTTCTCCATCAAGCCCAATGTTAACTTCTTTACCAGAAGAAATCCCAGATCGATAACATATGTCGACAAGGGTATCACGCACCACGTTATGCCGATGTTTGATACCAACAATACCAGCACACGGACAACCGCATGTCCCCTTAAATATCCCCCATAAAGACTCTGGAGCAAGCTGAACATGGTTTCGAAACAGAAAATAAAGGAACACCTAAACGGATTAGATAGCAACACACCGGTATGGTGCTACGTTCATAGTCTATCCACTACCAAGAGATCGGAACCAACACTAAGCCAGTCAGTAGTATGTCCTCCATTTGAGACTTTCCATAAAGCCATTTGTCTTGTAGATAGAGAAAAGGTGGATTCAGCCATTTGAGTAACACTCGTGAAATATATATCTGCCAGTTTCTTCATGAGTTTGGGGGCAGCGATCTCACTTGAATTACTCAAAAGATCAATCTCCATTTTCACATTGAAAGCATTTAAGGCACTATCAAAGGCAAGCCCGGAAGATACAATTACCTAGATGTCAGAAAGCAACTTAGTTTGCATGCTAGAGATTGGAGTCTGGACTGCAAGTAAGGGACATAGCTCAAAACATCGCCAGCAAATAGCGCCAAGCCCCCCAATTGCAAAGAGTAAAAGTGGCAAAGTCTCATTTCCAATCACCAAATCTAGGTCTAAAGCTAGTAACATTGATGCTTTAAGGAAGAAGAGAGCCGCATCAAAGATGTTGAGGGCCTGTTCAAAGCCTGAGGAGAAATTGTGCGCATAGAAAAATAAAGTTTAGGAAATACAACGAACATAGCAGGTAGAAGAAAAAATAGCAACTCGCACTGAGGGTCATTAAGCTTAGCAACAGCATCCATAAGCTCGATGGATTTAGCCACCCTCTTCTTTCAAGCTCTATGCCTAAAACCAAAGTCCACACTGACTGGACACACCAAGTAATTTCAACCCCATGTAAGGTAAGAGCAATTGCAGGTGTAAAACACCCGCGAGTCTACTTCTAGGGTATTCCCTTAGGCCTATCCAATATCTACACACTTAGACTCATATTAAACACGTTTACATTGTGCAACCTCAATCACTGCACGCCCAAGTACAAAATTGATCATCCCAGTTTGTGTCAAAGGCGATGAACCTGTCAGATCAACACATACATCAAGCCCCGTCCCACGAGTAGAGCAACATATCAGCTGGACGTAAGGGTTTGTCCCACCCTCCACCTAGCCCAATATCAACTTCTTTACTAGCTTAAATCCTGGACCGGAAATAAATGTCGACAAGGGTATCATACACAATGTTATGCCGATGTTTGATACCAACAATACCAGCACACGATACAACATGGTCTTTATTATTATTATTATTATTATTATTATTATTATTATTATTATTATTATTATTATTATTATTATAACACCAATTTTATTAGAAATTCATGATATTTACAAGAAATTAGTGGAAAGCCAAGATACTATTTAGTCCCCCACTCCTTTAGCTATAACAAAGCTAATCTTACTAAAAATGTGAACAACAGCACGTGCACCAATGTCTTGAGCCACATAGAATTTTCAGATTCGCTTTCATAACGTCACCGCATCCTTCCAAAGTTCCCCAAAAGAAGAGAATGAGATGGGGAGAAAACCGTATGATGCGTTTACGGTGTGCGACCTCAATTACCGCATGACCCGACACAAAATCAACCATTCTCGTTTGCGTCAAAGGCGATGACCCTGTCAGATCCACACATCCATCAAGCCCTCTGTCCCAAGAGTAGAGCAACATATCTGCTGTACGCAAGGATTTGTCCCGGCCTCCACCAAGCCCGATATCCACCTCTTTACCAACTGAAATCTTCGATCGGAAACAAATGTCGACAAAGGTATCGTGTACAACATTACTCGATGTTTAATACCAACGTTACCAACATATACATTGCTAATACCGTAATATATCTGAAGAATGAAATCAACATCTTTCCCCCTCTTAATACCCTCAACTCAGTAAGCACCATATTTTTTAAAGGTTAAATTATCATTTATGTCAAGTTAATATTTGTTGAATTACATAACGTATAAGTAGTTTAGCTTTCATAAAGTCATTCAATTATGTGTTATTCAAACTTGTAATATTATTGTCTTATATATCTTCTAAGCTTTGAGAGAACTAACATTCTTAAATTTCATAGTGTTTTTTATTTACTTGGGGTTTCTTTTTTATGTTTTATGATATACGAGTCTTTTGATTGCATTTAAAATAGCTATATACCAAATTCTGAAGAAACATAAAGTGTACTTTTGTATCAGGATGACGAAATATGTGTGCACATATATTAAAAGACAAAAGAATTGATACCCTAAAAATGTTTATTTGTCTATCTTGAGCGTTATAAAAATTGTTTTTATTGAATGTTTAATTTACTACTCTTTAATTACCATTTTTAGCATTGCTAAAATTGAATATCATGAATCTTACAAAGTGTGATACTAAAGAATAAATTAAATTTTTAAGTATTTGCTAAGTTGTTTAAACCCTTAAGCTAACCCCAATAGTGGTTCGTGAGGGCTTTTGAGATGGTGTGTCACGTGTGACTCCTAACGTGGGAGTCACTTGTCATGCGTGAGATAGGCAAACCAAGGGGCAAATGATGACCGGCTCACCTTTCAATTATTGTGTATTTAGTGAGTCTCGTGGGATACTTTTAATATTAGGTATTTTATTTGTGAGTGTGTATGTGGGGGGTATTATGTAGGGTATGTTTGCATAAAAATAGGTATTTTAATACAAAGTAAGGGAGTCGTAACCATTGGGGTGAAAAGTGAGAAGGAGTGAGGAGAGGTAAATGAAGAAAGAAAGTTGAAGTGGCGCTGAGGTGGAAGGTAGGGGTGTGACCATTGGGGGTAGTCTAAAGCAAAATATGTAAGAAGATGTATTACTTTTTGTTTTGGGTTATCATACGATTCACTTGTTAAATCATGTGAACTCCACATTTATCATGTATCAACGTATGTTCACGCGCAAAGTACTTTAATTTGTTACCAAACCAAACCTGATCTCTCACAATACATAATCTAAAAACCAAATTTCTACGAAAATTATCACTTTCAAAACTTTATTTCTTCGAGTACTCCGCCTTTCTCTCTATTTATAACATTGTTAATTGAAAACAACTCATTAGAGTATATACTAAAATCCGTGGTACAGTAAAACAGTACCGGGCTCACGTGACTTCTTGGGCTGCCAGATGGGCCCGTTTCCTTTCAATCCTTTGGTCCAGTAATTGTGTGTTTTTTTCTTCTTATAATCGATAATGTTTCTCTCTCTTCCTCCACTTATCCAGAACCATCTTTCAGATTCACACCATCATAACTCTGGCCATCGATAATTCCGGCAACCCGTTTGTTCTCTATGAAAGCATTCAGAGTAATCTTGATTCATCCGGTTAGAGCTGAAAGTGGTGGCTCACTTTGTAAGTTTATAAACCCTACTTTGGGATTTTTGTTTTTATACTTAAAAGTTGAGAATGCTACAAAATTATATTTGATGCAGGTTTCTTGGAGCGTTTAGGACATTAGGGTTTATTGAATTGGGTATTTATTAGCTATTGTTAATTATTATTCGATTTTTTTCCCAAAATCAATGTTTCACTAATATTTTTTTTCTGTTTTGTAGTGATTTTGCAGATTTTTTCAGGAACAGTTTGTAAAGTCCATAAGCACAATAAAAGGTAATACTACATTCTTTATGCAATTTATGCATATATACAATACAACTTGATTTTTTAAATTAGGGTTTGTCAAGATTTGGGGCTTTTGTTAATTTCAACTCTTTTTATAAATTTTAGTGGTTGCGGCTATTCAATTCCACCCAAATGGTTTTTACTTTTTACCTCTTCCCTGTTAGGTAATACCGTCATCGTCATCGTCTTTTATCCACGCATTTCTAGAAGCTATTCCACTACACCAACCGTTCGTCATTTGGTTACCCATCACCTGCCTTTGTCACATTGAGCTTCCCCATACTCAGGTACACACTCAGCTTTCAGTCTTGGAAGTTATACATATGTAAAAATTGATTGTTTAATATTAAATTGAAAATTGAAAATGAATAAAATATGTTTCTTTGTGTAAATTTTATAGAACTACATGGTAACTTTGTTGTTGCTTTGATCCGTGGTAAAGGCTACACTGATGTTTTATTTATTTAAAAGAGTCAAATATCATTGTCTCTTTTGATTGTTACTGTATGATTTATATTGTTAATTGAACATGAAAAGTTTGATTTTCATCTTAAGACATTGCAACCTATCATAAGCCATTTTGTGTAAGTAAGATTTTAGGAAAAAAGTATGTTTTGGGGATATCCTTTTGCCAGAATAATTTGTGTAATGTTGAGGTTGTGTCTCCTTAATCCTTTTCATCAAAACCACTAACCGTAAGGAATATATATGCAGTTGCGAGCAACTCGATAAGGCACAAACTGCGGATCCTGTAAGTAATATATACTCTTTTCGTCAATTTATCTTAGGAACATTGACAAGAAAATTTACAAATGGATATTTCTTTTTTACTTTCAGTTTTGGAATGCCTTTCGGTTAAAGATAGTGCATTATGGAAAGATGCATGGTGGTGGTGTGGCGATTGAACAAAAAAACCGCAATGACAAGAAGCATGATATTAATAATATCAGGTAAGAAACTCCCACATATTACTACTTATGTAAGTGCATCACACAAGCACATTTATTTTATACATATATATAGAATATCAGCATCGTGGCATTGTTTTTGAGTCAAAATTAGTAACCAGTCACAACTAAGTTTGCACGGGTCATTCTGATTTTATATTCACGATATAATGCTAAAATGCTATATGAGCTACAATACGGTATAATAAAATGTTGCAACATTTTCTGTTTGAGATATTACAATAACACTTTACACTTATAAGTTTAAGATGCTCATTTGATCGTGTAAATTCATAAATACCTTTTTAATGAAACAATGAATATAGGTGATCAATGACACATTGCTAAGAACAATAGAGAAAGGATCAAGGGAGAAATGCTCTGAATAAATGAAGGGCGGTTGGTTTAAAGCTTACGTTTAATTATGTGCAGCCATTCAAGCTGAAATGTCGAAAGAGGCTGCAGCAGCCCAAGCTGAAGAAACACAAGCTGCGAAAACACTCTCTTAATTCACTTCCCTTTTAGCTCTATCATCGAGATTATACGACAGCTATAAGTCCAAGCCGTCCATGATTACGACAGAAAAGCATCGACAATATATTATATGAGACATCCAACTGTTGGTGAAAGGACTCAAAGGAATCGAACAACTAAAAGGGTATTTCTCACTTTCCAAATATTAATGCATATCAAAACGAAACTGAATTTTTTTTAACTACATCTATACGCTAAAGAGTGAAATGGGTTCAAGTCAAAAGATTTATCCAATAACAACACGGGCCAATATGCCAACCAGGTTAGAGTTATAAAAAGTATACTCCGGGTGCGTTAAATCTTCTAGATCATTGTACTAAAAGAAACTTAAAGCTACTGTAATAATAAAACTTTGTGGGTACGTTTTTCAAAGATACCAGACAAAGAAAAAGACGAACGAAGGGAGAAAATTAGGATGTAGCCGAAAGAATACGATGGTTAGCAAAAGTGATGGTAAAATCTGAGCAATCTAAAGCCGAGATGATGCGAAAACTAGAAAAAATGAGTGCAGATGCTGATATCAAGAGAAGTGAATTCGACTGGTCTCACGTCTCACTTTGACCCACACAGGCATGACACTACAGTTGTAACTACAAGCGCTCTGAATTTCGAAATGAGAATTAAGGCGATCACAGGTATCGATTCTTCTATTATTTATGATTGTAAAAATTATTATAGACATAGTCAAGCTATTTTATGACATAGGACATAAAGGATTCTTGGTGCGATTATTAGCTGATTAGAACGTATTTTAGAATACTAATGATCAAAATACTACATGTGGTTAAAATAAAAAATTTAATTTTTTTTGCTTTCCTAAAAGTTGATATAAGTATTTATTTTTTCTAATTGTATGTCATGAAAATTATATTTAAGTTTCAAATGTGTAGTTTTTTTTTGAAGAAAGTAACATAAAACTATTACAGATATGTATCACAAGCAATAAGCCAATAAGCAATTGATCATATGGTCCTTCCTTTATAATTGAACCAGCACCCCATTAATGTTGAACCAACTACACGTATATAGTTGAAACAATAATACATTCACATTATTTATTAAAAAGTTTTCTCTATGAATTGATATTAAAAAGTTATCATATTTGCTTGGAAGTTATTGAAATTTGAATCTTGATTGTTGGTCCTTTCTATCTGAAATTGCAAAGACGTATGGAATAAAGCCAATTTGACATTGAGATATGAAGGTGAGATTTAAACCTAACTTCTAAGAGATAATAATGTTGTATAACATCTAATGTAAGTGTGTTCGGGTCAACCAAACCCAACTCCAATCAGGTACAAATCTAAGCCAAAATGCAATTGTGCATATGCATATGTGTTAGGTTTACAACCGAAGTAATTATGAAAGATGTTCAACTTGCGGGCGAAAGGTCATAGACGAACTTCTAATACCAAAATGGAAAAAACATGGGCCTTAGGAGACTCACGATTTCAGGTAACACCATACTCCACTAATACAATTAGACATTTAACATTTACTATCAAACATGAATTAAAGTATCTACAAAATGAATCACATACCACTTTGTACTTTACCATTTACCAATTTGTTAAAACCGATCCGTTAACAATTGTAGCTCCTTAATATAACTGCAGCTACTGTTTCAAAGCGTTCATCAAGATGAAAGTTGAACTATCTCCTTAACCTGTTTTAGTCCACAAGCTGATACAATGACAACTGACTGGAACAACGTCTTGGCTACAATTGAAAACAAAGACACTTATCAACCTCCATATTGTCTAGAAAAACTAGAAGGCAGAACACATGTTTTCCAGTTCCATTTTGACACAGGAACTACGAGTAAAAGGCCCGCTATCATCTTAAACGCGGTGCTAGATTCAAATCCAATGGCATTGTTACCACCAAGTCTTAATCCAACGACTCCAACACATACTTTGGTGCCCAGTCAACTGACCAACCATCTGGCAGCAACACAGAACTGATTCAGCAGCTTCTAATCCCACCTGAACAACAATATGCTTTTTGTGGAAAAAGAAAACGCGAAAGAAGAGCTGCAAAAAATTGACTCACAAAGCTTTGATTCAAGAAATGACAAATATCGGCGATAACGATGCCGACAACAAGCTGCCTTTTCTAAACAATACCAACTTATTCCAGCTTTTGTGAACATCAGTTCATGCTGTCTTTTGTAACCAACAATAACTTAAAAATGTAATTGTTGTTCTTTGTTAACAACACATCGTACGATTCAAAATCGGTGATACTATTATCTCATACTTACTTTTGTTGCTAAATATCATTCGACACAAAGTTAGCCCCCGCCGCAACGCGCGGGCAGTATGCCAACTTGTTAAGCCTGTTTATTTCGTATATCATCTTTAGATTTAAATATATTTTTTTTGATATTTTCTTCCAAAATAATATATATTGCTAGATAGCGTAATCTGAAGAATAAAATCAGCATCGTTCTACCTCTTAATACCCTCAACTCGGTAAGCACCATATATTTTAAAGATTGCATGATCATTTATGTCAAGTTAATATTTGTTGAATTACATAACGTATAAGTAGTTTAGCTTTCATAAATTCATTCAACTATGTGTTATTCAAGATTGTAATATGATTGTATTAGATATCTTATAAGCTTTAAGAGAACTAACATTCTTAAATTTCAGAGTGTTTTTATTTACTTAGGGTTTCTTTTTATGTTTTATGATGCATGAGTCTTTTGATTGCATTTAAAATATATAGACATGCTATATATCAAATTCTGAAGAAACATGAAGTGTGTTTTTTATATCAGGATGACGAAATATTTGTGAACTTATATTAAAAGACAAAAGAATTGATACCTAAAAAGGTTTATTTTTTATCTTTAGCGTTATAAAAATTATAAAAATTAGGGGTGAGCATGGTTCGGTTTGGTTCGGTTTTTGTATAAAACCGAAACCGAACCGAAAAATTTCGGTTTTTGATCTTTAGAAACCATTCGGTTTCGGTTTTGTGTCAGTTTGGTTTTTCGGTTGTCGGTTTATTTTCGGTTTGGTTTTTCGGTTTTTCGGTTTCTATACGACTTATCGAGCTTTGCTTTTGCAAAGTCGATTTGGAATATACCATAAACCAACACCTTCAAAGCTTTAAAGAAATAATCCAAATAAGAAAAACTAAAGACACAACAATGATAATAAGAAACAAATGACCATATAAAACCCTTAAAAAATTATTTATGTGTTATAAAGAAACACAATAACAACGATAAAAACCTAATAAACATAAAAAAACTCATAGAAGAGACTTATTATGTGTCATAAATGGCATGTACAAGAAGTATATGAAACAAAGAGTAGTTACTCGACATGATATAGTTAATCTAGCGGAGCATATTCATCGTCCCTTAGCTTCGATCAAAATTTATTTTTGTTCCCATGTTTATAAAGATCGGTTCGGTTTATATCGGTTTTATTTTAATGCTAAAACCAAACCGAACCAAAAACTTCGGTTTTTCCAAAATCCGAAAACCGAACCATCGGTTTTTCAATCGGTTTCGGTTTTTTAGGTTTCGGTTCTTCGGGTTTTTTCGGTTTAGGTTCGGTTTTTCGGTTTTATGCACACCCCTAATAAAAATTGTTTTTATTGCATTTTAATATACTACTCTTTAATTACCAATTTTAGCATTGCTATAATTGAATATCATGAATCTTACAAAGTTGTGATACTCAAGAATAAATTGGATTTTTAAGTATTTGCTAACTTGGTTTAACCTTTAAGCTAAGCCAAATGGTAGTGCATGAGGGCTTTTGAAAGATTGTGTCAAGCGTGACTCCCATTGTGAGAGTCACTTGTCATGCGTAAGATAGGAAAAACCAAAGAGCGAACGGTAACCGACTCACCATTCAAATATTGTGTATTTGGTGGGTCTTATGGGTGTTTTTATTACTAATTATTTGATATGTGAGTGTGTGTGATATTATGTAGGGTGTGTTTTGTATAAGAGTGTGTATTTAAATAAAAAGTGAGGGAGTCATAACCATTAGGGTGAAAAGTGAGAGTGAGTAAGGGAGAGGGGGTAAATGGAGAGAGAAAGCTGAAGTGACGATGAGGTGTAATGTTATGACCATTGGGGCAGTCTTAAGAAAAATACGTAGGAAGATGTATCACTTTTTGTTTTAGGTTATCATACTATTCACTTGTGTTTAAAGCAAGGGAAATCCATATTTATCATGTGTTAACACATGTTCACACGCAAAGTACTTTGTTACCAAACCTAGCCTGATCTCTTACATTTTACATAATCTAAAAACCAAGGTTTTACGAAAATTGACACTTTGAAGACTTTATTTCTTCGAGTACTCCGCCTTTCTCTCTATTTATAACCTTCCTAATAGAAAACAACTCATTAAATCTGTTTCCTTTGTGTATCATCTTTTGATTTAGATAATTATCTGATATTTTCTTGTAAAAGAATATACATTTCTAGATAGCATAATCTGAAGAATAAAATCGACATCGTTCTCCCATTTTATACCCTTAACTTGATAAGCACCGTGTATTTTATAGATTGCATGATCATTTATGGAAAGCTAATATTTGTTAATTAGATATCGTTTAAGTAGTTTAGCTTTCATAAATTCATTCAGCTATGTGTTATTCAAGCTTTTAATATGATTGTCATAGATATCTTCTAAGCTTTGAGAGAACTAACATTCCTAAATTTCATAGTGTTTTTTATTTACTTAGTCTCTCTACTTATGTTTCTGGATGGGCGACTCTTTTGATTGCATTTAAAATATATAGTCATGTTATATACCAAAGCCAAAAGTTCAATATAGACCCAATATTTGTCATAGACCCAATGAACCAATCCTAGCCACTCATATTTTTATCAAAAATAAAAAAACCAATTTTCCACATTTTTTTTAAAATTAAATATCTCACACACTGTTAATCGTTACGCAAAACAAAACATATCATCGCGACGAGAATTAAATTATCTTTCTATAGAGGGGCGACACTATGTACTTTCGACGAACTTTTTTTTATGATTTTATGAAGTCATATACGATTTTATGAAATCATATATGATTTATGAAATCATATATGATTTTATGAAATCATATATGATTCGTTATACGAATCATATATGATTTTCGCAATTCGTGACTGAAACAAAATTGAAAAAAAGTTCGTCGGAATCACAAATCATATATGATTTTATGAAATCATATATGATTTTCGCAATTCGTGACTGAAAAAAAAAATCGAAAAAAAGTTCCTCGAAAGTATATCGTGTCACCCGTCTACTGAAAGATAAAAAAATACTCGTCGCGATGGTGTATTTTTTGTCGTGTGACGATTTACCGTTTGTAAGATATTTTATTTTTAAAAAAGATGTGGAAAGTGGATTTTTTTATTTTTAATGAAAAAATATATGGTTGAGATTGATTCATTGGATCTATGACAAATAATGGGTCTATGTTGATCTTAACTCATATACCAAATTCTAAAGAAACATGAAGTGTACTTTTTGTATCAGGATGACGATATATTAAAAATCATATATTAAAAGACAAAATAATTGATATATACTCTAAAAAGGTTTATTTGTCTATATCTTGAATGTTATAATTATTGTTTTTATTATGTGTTTAATTTACTACTATTTAATTACTATTTTTAACTTTGCTAAAAATTAAATATCATGAATTTACAAAGTGTGATACTCAAGAATAAATTGGATTTGGAAGTATTTGCTAACTTGTTTTAACCCTCATGCAGTTTAGGTATGGGCCAAACACGTAAACAAATACCACCACCTAGGCGGTTAAGATCACCACCACGTGTGGCTCCAATCAAGCCATCAGCTAATATTTTTCCTCAAACTATGGCTCCATAAAAATTGTCCCATATTGCGGCTTACGTTCCATACAAACCTAATGTACCTCTAACCAAGCCACTCAATGTCGTGGTTCCTCTACATGATAAGACTAAAATGTTCTTTGCAGGGTATTTGGCTCATGAGTTCTTAACCAAAGGAACAATATCTGAAAATTTATATGATCCAACTCAAGCTAAGTTCCCACCCACACCTCTCGCATGCATTGACTCTGTTGACAAGGGAAATGGCAAGTGTGTTGAGCTAGTGAAATTGTTGAGCCTAGAGCCAAGCAATGGTAATGTTAACAGGGGAAAAGAAAAGATATTTGAGCTTAGCTTGAAGCCAAAGTTAAGCGAGATTATCCCGCAACTTGTTATGGAAGAAAGGTATGTAGAGGTCTCAAGGGAGCTCAAGAATGGGATGTATTATTAGAGGATATATGTTAGTGTTAGTCAAAGTAATTTATGTTAGTCAAAGTAATTAATGTTAGTCTAAGTTGTTAGTCAAAGTTATTTATGTAATAGGCCCAAGCCCGGTTTATGGGTTTAGGGTATTAGGGTTTTCACCATTATAAATAATAGTCATTAATAAAATTATACCTACGGGGTTTTTATCATTCCAACATGGTATCAGAACCTTTGGTACGATCTTGAGACCTACTCGGTCATCAAGCCGTCACCGCCGCTGCTCTACCACCCCGTCACTCTACCAACCCGTAACCCCTCTCATCAATCAAAGACCATACCCGATCAAAAAAAAATCTTATATTTTTACCGATCCAAGAATTCTCAGCCATAAACCCTATCATAATGATAACGGCTTCAGATCTAATCGTGCCTTCAACTTTTTTTGACAATGAAACGGCGTCGTTCTTCGGCTTCCTTGGTGTCGTTGCTGCTCTTGTCATCTCCTGTATGGGAGCGGTGTACGGGACACCGAAAAGGGGTGTAGGAGTCGCATCGATGGGAGTGATGCGTTTTGAATTGTTGATGACGTCGAAGAGTGGTGATGAAGTCGATTTGCGGTTTGATTATCTATGTGGTTCTTCTTGTTTGTTAAGGTGCTGACATGATCAGTTATTTGGTAATGATGATATCGGTGTTGGATGGAATGTTGGGTTTAATGAGTTGATTCCTATGGAAGAAATATTGTGATCAAGTCTAAGGGAATGAGTGATGGGAAAGCTAAAGAGAAGATTTTGTGTTCTGTCATTGGTGATTTTGGTGTTGACTCTGCTACTCTATCATTATAGTTATTTAATTGTTTTTTTTATGTCGAATCCAGGGTATTAATTCCCGAGACGACTTTTGTTGGTGTCGAATCTAGGGTTCTTATTCCCGAGACGACTTTTGTTGGTGTCGAATCTAGGGTTCTTATTCCCGAGACGACTTTTGTTGGTGTCGAATCTAGGGTTCTTATTCCCGAGACGACTTTTGTTGGTGTCGAATCTAGGGTTCTTATTCCCGAGACGACTGTTTGGGATACTTTGGTTTATCCTTCGGATACTTTGGTTATCCGTAAACAAAAATTAGAATAGGGGATACTTTGGGTTATCCCGTTTTATTTTGGTTTATTGTTTTATTTTGCTTTCTTAATTTTCTTCTTCAGTCCGAGCTTTCGCGATTTCGCCGCTCGGACTGCGGGGGAGTATTAGAGGATATATGTTAGTGTTAGTCAAAGTAATTTATGTTAGTCAAAGTTGTTAGTCAAAGTAATTAATGTTAGTCAAAGTTGTTAGTCAAAGTTATTTATGTAATAGGCCCAAGCCCGGTTTGTGGGTTTAGGGTATTAGGGTTTTCACCATTATAAATAATGGTCATTAATAAAATTATACCTACGGGGTTTACATTGTCTAACATAGGAGGACTTGATACGAGAGATAGACCTCTACATGCCAATATACCAATGCAGACTCCTTATATTTCGTAAGATAGAGTACCTGAGAAAAACATTGCTAAAATGTCAACATAAAGTTGGTGAGTTCATAGGTTTGTTGTTTGATAATAGTGATGAACCACAAGATTTAATACCATAGTATGAAATATAGGGATCCTATATATCACAATGAAAAGTATTTACTATTGTCTAAGCTCATGACACCGAAGCGTTAACATGTACCATCGTAGATAAGCCCGTGCAGATGTTCAACCCGCAACATCCGTAACTGACTCAAATGAAACTGTGTTTGCTTGACTAATGTCAGTCCAAGACAAACAGGGATGTCAATCCTGATAGATCTATCCATAACATTCGCGCTTACAAGTAATTAACGGTTCATGATAAAGTGGGCAACATAGCAAGTTGGGTTGAGTAGGGACTTAGACCCAATAGTAAATCAGTAATTGTACTTGTGTTCAACTGTTAAAAATAAGCAATGTTCTCACCCCAAAAGATGATCTAAAACAGAAAAGGGGCTATGAAAACTCACCTTGTCAATTATTCGCCTGGAATTGATAATGGATCAATGCACGTCAAATAGTGACTCGGTCAAACACCTAAGTAATTATGACAATTCTAAATTTATATTCTAAAAACTTAATGTATAAATTGAATTATTCACATGATCTTCCTAACGATGTGATATTGTCACATATGTGGCAGACTTTTATGTTTTCAAAATGTTTGTAACACCGTTGGCTCTGGGGATGATACATGAGTTTACACTTATAAGTATACATACATAAATTGATAAAATCATGCATCGTAACTTATATTTACAAGTCCATGCGATTTATGTCTAAAGAAAATATAAACATTATTTGTAAGTTACTAAGTTTATATTTTTTTTCTTGTCGCACCTATTTATTCACATTGTAGTCGTTAATCAATTTGTGTAATTATCAGGTTTATATATTACGGCTCGCTTGACTCGTTTAAATTTCTTATCTAGAAAAATATATTTTTAATCCCTTGACCTTCCCAAATAATAATATATATGCAACTTTTATATTTTACATTCTTTTATTCTTATAACCTTTCATGTTTAAAACCCGAATAAGCTTTAAAAATAGTTTTAGCGTTAAATAAATTTTATAAACCGTGGTAGATTTATTTACCCGTTTAAACTTGGTTTCGTTGCTACCCATTTCTAAGTCATCAAAAAGTGTTATTTAAGTTTTCTAATTATTGAAATAACCATTTTGCTCGTTAAATAATTTCCCAACTCTTTCGGATTTAACTAGAACGACTCGAGGCTCGGATAACATGCACGTTTCCATGCTTCTCTAAGTCTAAAGTTTACAACATCTAAATATCATGCAAGTTGTTAAATATCACATGTATATCTCTATAAAATATTACCCACATGGCCACTGTTTACCTTTCCCTTTTCTGATTTATGTCGAGCACAAACAGTGGACTCAGGGCCACTGATGTGGCTGCTATTCGTCCCCATATAAGTCATATTATACCTATCTAATGCCTTCATTTCAACATGTATGTTCTCGGTATATATATATTACCACGGGTTCGTTTTATTGTCGAGGCTCAAGAACGTTGCCATGCCCCTTTAGCAGCATAACAACCGCGGCAGGCAACAGCCTGCAATGGTTGTTAGTGTGCAGTGGGGGTGCGTTCCGAGTAGAAGTCGTTTGTCAAGAGTTAAGGGTTCTTGGTGTAAAGCACGAGCTCAACTGCTTAGGTTCTTTTGGGGACTGTGACGTGCCTACAGCGAGCCAAAGGCTCGTTGTGGTCCATCGTGTGCCAACCCATTATGCCCAAGATTGCATACCAAGGCTTTTGACCTAAGGTTTCTATGTGACTTGCGTAAAACTCTAGTGTTTATGCATCTCTTTTGAGCCAACGTTCACGTACATGATTTAAAGCTTTCATAAAACATTCTTGGTCTGCTATTTGTTCTTATGAATGACATGATTTGCGTTAACTTTTCTATATATCGATATTCCATGCATGTTGTATTGAAGGGTTTAGTTCACGTATGAGCATAGTGACCACGCATGGGTTGAACCATGCGTGTCGTGCACTTGCCACACTTACAAGCCGAGGTTTGTTAAACTATGAGGTAAATATCTTACTAAGGACAGGCGTTAACTATAAAGTCGACTTACCGAGGTCCAAGTTTGCCGAACGATGGTGAGAAAGGGAAGATAGTGATAAGAGGTCGAACTACACTTGGTTGCTACTCCTTCTAAGCCGACGCCTACTTAGCTCTTGTACTCAACGAAACTCGAACTCGAACCGTATAGTTTACTTCTTGTTTTCAGATTTTAGTTGTGATAGATTTGTTCGTGCATGGTTCCTCATTTATACTCCAATTGTTGGCTTGGTTACTGAAATATTGCATGTGAATGCATACTATACACACTATTGCATCATAATAATAATTCTAATACTGTTAGTCATCATTTTCTTTTCCTAATACTATTAAGGAATCCCTACTATTGCTTATCCTTTCTATTTGAAATTTGTATCAGGTTTGTAAGACGTAGCATGTGAGGGATTCTTTTCAAAATTAGAAAGTGGGTAGGGTAGTGTGTAAGAGTCTATAATGATGGATGTTTTATCATTATCATATATTGGTTTTTTTTATGCATTCATATGTGTATATTTCTTTTGAATTCAATTAAAGGTTTTCATGGTTATTAAGTTGAACGTAGATGATTTTATAAAGTGCTACAAGTAATTGGCCTCGTTTCATAAATGTGAAATAAGTATGGTTTTTATCGTTACACGCTCTAAAATATCCTTTTAGACACAAGGGAAATAATGGTGATATTCGCGTGCTAATTAAACTTTTCATGACAAGGAGTAATGCATGACGATCATAGAATGACTTATCGTTGAAATTAACGGTAAATTTGCAAACTTGCAGTACATAACTTTTACTTAACGAAAAGAGAGATCAAATTTTCTTACGGGGTGCCACAGCCTCCCCAGGTTAGAAGATTTCGTCCCGAAATCAAGACGTTTGTAGAAGATTGTGGATTTGCGATCAAGTGAGAGTATTTGATCTTGAACTGGTCCTTACGTATCCCTAAATGAATGTGTCGTCATAGGGACGAGCCGATACGACAAAATGTTGGGAATATATCCGTTGAAGTAAATAATAGAGCCTTAAATTATTTCCCTTCCCCCTTTTTGTCTTATAAATACCACCTTACTATTCTCAAACCTTCAAACTTAAATCCCACTACAAAGATATTTCAAATGGAATGTTCGCTTCCTCATACCGACTCTGAAGTCGAAGCCTTGGTGCAAAGATTAATTAACGAAGATAAGGGTCGTCAGGATGCACTTTTGAATTTAGCTTTTCAGTTTGAAGATTCATGCGCTGTCAGAGACGATCTTAGAAAAGCTTATGAGAAATGCAAATAGGTTTATGCTAGAGATTGTTTAAATATGAGGACCTATGTTGTTGTATCAGGATGTTCTATGAATTTTGTAATTGAACTATAGATATTTTGTTTTGTAAAAATTTAGTTTTGGTCACAACAGGCTTGGGTCGAAATTGTCTAGACTACCTTCATAATGCAGGTCAGAACAGGCTTCGGTCGAAAAACCTAAAAATTTCTGTTTGTCTTGACAACCGTGTTGTCTGTAGTCTAGACTACCTTCATAATGCAAGTTAGTTATTTGTTTTGTTTGTGAAAATTATTTTGGTTCTTAAATTTTCTTTTCTCTTGACATTGCTCAACACTTTATAGCTAGTATTGTGTAACAGCTTATACACATTTCATTTCCTTGTATTTTTAGGTCATTTGATATTGGTCACAAATTAACCTTGCATATACATTATGTCACCGTTGCTACCGCTGTTGCTTTCGCTGTTGACTGTGAATTTGTAGAGTTAACCCGTGCATGGCGTACAGGTTTACCAAAATGAAGATCTGCGCCCTGTGGCGAAGGGTCTAATTGTCAGCGTATTAAGGTTAGTTATAAACTTACAATAATGAAAACGATTCTTTGCGTTTTTGACAATTTAAAATTAACGTTATAGTAAATTATGCTTTACGATGTTGTTATGTAACCTAAGTTCTCTTTTATATGGTTCTTTCTAGGCAACTAACAAGATATACATCGAAGAGTTTCGGTATTTTAAGAAGCTTGGGTTGTTCATATTGTGTACCGAAGGTTAGATGCTTTAAAAAATTGTCTAACCAATTTATGAATAACTACTATCTCTAAACCCCCTAAAACAAAATGATATGGTTCTTTTGATGCAGGAAAACATGTAGCAGTCGGAGCAGTGAAGACTTAAGAGTGAGGGGACTTGTCTTATCCGAGATGGAAAACTTACTTAATATGTTGAATATTAAGTAAGGTCTTTTTGAATTGCCTGAATATGTATAGATTATGGAGTAGACATTGCGGGTCTTTAAGTGGAAAACGGGTCATATTAAGTTCGGGGTAAAACAGACGAGTCTTGAACCCAGTAACATTTTTTTTAATTACTACTAGGCAGGTATTACTGTGTTTAGAATCTGGAAAATCAAATTCTGGAAAATATTTCTGCTTTGAATATTTCTCGAAAATATTAGTGTTATGAATCTAGGAAATCAAATTCTGGAAAATATTTGTGTTTTGAATATATCTGGAAAATATTAGTGTTTTGAATCTGGAAACCAGAAATTAGTTTCATAGTAGTATTATTCAAGGATACAAAAAGTGTCAAAGTGAACCTTTGTTTACTCTTAGTTGTAAAAGAAAGTGACAAAAAGTGTCAAAGTGAACATTACTCTTAGTTGTAAAAGAAAGTGGCTAAAACGTCTTAAATAGAGTTTGATGTACAAGAAATTGACACCTTTTGCTTACTAAAGAGAAAAGACACTAAAAGTTTGACCCTTTTGCTTATTAAATATAGTGTAAGAATAAACATTTAGTGATCCTTTTATTACTTACTCTTTTCTTTTTAGTGGGAGTTTACAGAATAGCTTTTAGTGATTGTTTTTCTATCTTTTGCTCACATTTGATTTAGTGAGCAAATGTCACAAATTTTGTAGTGAACCATCTATCATAATCATAATCATAAATAACCAAATCATCCCATTATAATCATAGTAATACACAATAAAAGTATAAAAAACAAAGCGCCACATGCTGCCATAATTAAGCTCAAGTTAACCCGAAATACATCATCTCAGCTAAACAAAGAGCTGAACTCCAACGCATCAGGTGGCAGCTTCCAGTCAACTTTTAGCTTTAAAAAGCATTTATTCCCCTCAATAAGACCATTGCAGACCCTACCATCAGTTGGCACAAGAAATTCCCAAACACCCGACAAAATTATATCCCCAGAAGTGAAGTCACATAAGCTTGCATCAATTATGAGGGAGTATTGGGCTGGTACAGCCAACACATACCGCGTAAGGTCTATTTTGCCAGGTTTAACAAAAATATCACTATTCGGTTCGGTTTCAAAGAGCATTGCACTGTAACGATCTTTTTCAGTAGGAGGATAACAAAAGTTTTTTCCGTAATAAGCCATTACCTTTCCAACAACTTTTGTTTCCTCAGAAGTTGCAGCAAATTCTACTTCCAGAGTTGCTTCTACTGCATACTTTAATGCAACATAATACAGCGCTATATAGCCGTCTTTACCTTTTAACTTACAAGAACCGGAACCGCCATTGGGTTTATTGGCAAAAAAATCTGAGAAGGTAATAAATGCATAGTCATCACAAACTTCAAACGCATCATCATCAATGTAAGTGTCCGCCTCACTCTCTTCTATATTATCAGGGAGTTTGTCATTCAACAAAAACTCTTTCAAGCCCTCTAGATATTTACCTTTATCCATCTCCATCTTCAACTTCCAAGTATCATGATACCATTTCGTATAATCACTCGAACTCTCTATTCCTTCCCCCTTGTAAGTGGTACCATAGACCTCTGCAGTGATCTTAACAAAGGTAGAGACTGAAAGTGAACAATAACGGATATCGTGCGGAGATAAAGAACCCGGGTTGTTGAAAACTAAGGGATCATCGAAGTTACGTTTGAAAATAGTAACAGATCCATAATGCGACGGATCTGAGATATGAGTTTCTGCCTGAATATTCCCAAACAGCCGAAGCTCGTCATAGCTACCACCATTCTCAACCATATCATCAATATTATGCCTAAGCAAAACATTACACAGCTCAAACCGAAAGCAGGGACCTTTACAGAATAATGCCATCCTAATATGAACAAAAACCAACAAACTATAAGCAAATGATCATGTAGTATACGATATGATGCTTCAAATTTAGAAATAGATGTATGTAACAATTGTATAGTCAAATGATCATGTAGTATACAAAATGATGCTTTCAAATTACACACTCATTACTTAAACTAGGACACGACATAGTGTTTTAATCAGACTAAAACTAGGATTTTAGAGTAAACTCACAGTCGTTCCTCAGTTAGATCTGAAAAGAATACTACTATAGCCGGTTTGGCAGCTGGTGGCTCCTTTAATCTGACACATAAGAAGAAACAAAATTGATATAGATCGACTAATCTTAAACTTACAAATAATTGTATGTGACAATTGTATAGTGAAATGATCATGTAGTATATGATATGATGCTTTCAAATTATAAACTCACTACTTATGCTAGGACACGACGTAGTGTTTTTTGATCAGACGAAATTACGATTTTAAAATAAAACTCACAGCGGTTTCTCGGTTGGATCTGAAAAGGGGACTCTTATAGCCATTTCGGCAACTGGTGGCACCTTTAACCTGACACATACAAGAACGACCAAAATTGATATACATCGATTGATCTTAAACTTAGAAATAAATGCATGTAACAATTGTATACGCAAATGATCATGTAGTATATCGTACGATGCTTTCAAGTTACAAACCCACTACTTAAATTAGGACAAAACATAGTGTTTTTTAATCGGTCTAAATTAGGATTTTCACAGTTGTTCCTCAATTAGACCTGAAAAAGGAGACTCTTATAGCTTGTTCGAAAGTGAATAATATTTGGAAACAAAATAATAATCTAAACCTATATAATAGCATGTTTTGAAAATGATGACATCAAATGTGACATGGCAAAAAAGGATATGTTGCCCGTAGGGAAAAAATTATATTTAGAAGTATTTAAATATACAACAAAATCCATTCTAAAAATAAATAGATTTATAATCCGTATCTTATATAAGAAATTTTTATATTATTTTCGATAATGCATATCTATATACCTCAATTATATTTTCACATTATCAAGTTTTAACCTTAATTATAGGATGATGAAATTAGATAATGAATATATGATTGTCTATCTTATAGGATGACAAGTGAAGATAAATTCAAAAGGTGTATGATTTTTTAAAAATATCTAAAAGTCACCAACTCAGCAAGATATAAAAAAAGGGTGATACGGATTTGAGTGGTATATGTAAATCGGGCATAGACATCACGGGTTATCTTTATTTTAAAAAAATTAACCGTCAACTATCATGTATTACAATCATATTCTTCAAGATACATTTATTTAGTTAATTATCGCACATCAATAATCCTATTGCATTTAGGACTATGATATAACTTAAATATACCCCAAGTAAAAAACAAAATTATCAAAATTCTAATACGAAGTACTTGAAACTAGCACACCCAGCGCGCCTAGCATCTAGTAAAAAATATAAGACAAAAACTAATGATACATAATGAATACTTACATTTTTTCATAGATAGGAGTGATCCCCAAAAATTTAAAGCATTTCCTCATTACCCTTGCAGTTGCTTCACACAACAATAATTTGCTCTTATCATTAGGATACAAAACCTGCCAAAACTTTCAATGTTCCATTAAATACTGATAAAAAAATAATCAGATTTCCCCTTCTATAGTTCAAATAAACTTTAGAAATAAAACTTTGATAAGAAAGCCGTCACCAGCAGATAATAGAAACAGCAAAACAACAGCAGAATAAAAAAAAGACTAGAGCTTGAGAGTCAGCGAACATCAGAATGAAGAGAATGATTTGAAGACATAAAGTATACAGGAGTAACCTAGCTTGCTGGGTAGACAAAGGTGGATATTTTTTTTAGTCGAAATACAATTGTAAGATATGATTTTATAAAGCTCTTATATGACGAAAGATTTAATTCAGTATTGTATGAGAAAAACCATATGTGAGTAAATATACCTGGCACACGGAAGAGTACATCTTGTCAAACTTCTTGCATAAATCATAAAGGTATTCACACAGGATATGTGGCATAAGAACTTTGCAAACCTCTTCAAGAACCTAAAAAGGGAAAGTTTTTGAATCAAAAAGTGAGTTTGAAAGGCTATCATTCATAGGGTGGAAGGGGTGATTTTAGTAGTATTTCTATGTGGGCCATATTATATGTATTTTATCCCTTATTTCCACACCTTTTCTACAAAAGACAAATGTGATACCTATATCTCAAACTTTGTACCAATCACAAACAATGGAATTGATATACTTTATTCCATTCCACCTTCTTATCAAAACAATACATTAATTAATAATTAAAAGACATATGAAGAGGTTTTGACCGGTTGGAATTGAATATTATTATGTAAGTTATAATGAATGTTAAACTTATTCTTCTAAAACCCATGTGCCAAACACACCCTATGTATTCAATTCCAACAACTTTGCTTTATGTAAAACCCATGTTGTTATAATAATTACAAAGGACCATCGTAGATAGGCTTTATAAAGTCAAGGGTGCAAAATATTGA